>ML793434.1:565539-615388 GCA_009831015.1 Picea engelmannii | reverse complement strand
ACGAAGACATCCTTGTGTACCTTCACACAAAGAAATTTGATCCTCATCTCTCTCGCGATGATCGTCGATGTATCCACCATCCATCCCCTAAATACCTCCTCATCGGAGGTGTTCTTTATAATAGGGTGATAAATACCATATTATGTGGTTTCCTCATCATCGAGGAAGCTAATAAAGTATTGAATTATTTCAAGAGTGGCGCTTGCAGAGGACACCTCTCTGGTATGTCCACCACCCAAAAAGTGATCAGGGCTGGTTATTTTTCGCCCAATTTATTTCATGAAGACATCCACATATTTAAATTCTACAATAAATGCCAATTATAAGCACACAAGTCCATAGCACTATAAGCTCCCCTGCAAGTGGGGTATTGATTTTATGACTTGTAACCCCCCATACAACAATGGGAACAAATACTTCATAGTCATAATCAACTACTTCACCAAATGGGATAAAGTTATGACTATGTTCAAAAAAATAATTGATATTGCAACTCGATTCTTCTTTAACCATGTCATCAATCATTTTAGAGTACCCCCACTCCTCGTGTCAGACCATGGGAAAAAATTTGAGAACAAAATATTTTCCAAGTTATCCTCCAAATTAAGATTTACTCATGAATTCGCTTCACCCTACCACCCATATTCCAATGGGAAAGTCAAGGCCGTCAAAAAAGTCTTCCAAACCATGTTGCATAGAACTGTCGACAAACAAAAAACAAACTGACATCACATGTTGTTTTCAGTGTTATAGGATTATCACACAGTAATAAAGACCACCACTCAATTTACACCATTCCACCTTGTTCATGGGGTCGATGTTGTACTACCCATCGAGTACTAAATCCCCCCATTATGCACCAAAATCGAGTTCTTACCTCACACTACTCCCATGGAGCAACAATTTCTTACCCTCAAATCTCTCGACAAGGACTACTTGTATAAATGAGGTGACATTCCGGGCCCCATGCCTATATATACACTCCCTCCCAAACTTCCAATCTCTCATACAAGAGCCCAAGAGCTTTGTTTTTCACACCATCCACAACAAAACGATCTTGACATTCCCATCTACATGTTGGTATCGTCTATTTTGTATGTCACTAAGAAGTCCCAGTGGGCCATCACTAATCCCCCAAAAATAAGTACATATGATCACTATCATTTTTATCAAATAGTATCATATGTTATTTTTCTTCAGGTATTTTTGACATCAGGTGTTTGGTTTATGTGTGTAGGTACTTGTTACGAAGAAGCATAACCCATATAGTTTTGGCCATCTTATGGCCCATTCATGTATATATTTTAAACTGACATGTAATCAATCCCTCTATGAACAATTGCATTTCCTAGTCACACCCTCTAAACTCCACCTTTACAATCACCACACCTGGCTCTATAGTACCTTCACCTTTGTTACATTTTGGTACTATCAACTGGTATCATTCTCACCTACATGACCTGTCCCACAAATATTTTCACCTTAGAAAATCAACACTCATGTTGTTGCTACCTCCTAGGATTAGGAGTCCTCATAGTTTTTTCACTTCAAAGAATGAACCTCGTGTTTCTTCTCATAATATTTCCAACCTTCCCATTTCAAACTCCCAATTCATGTTCTTTTGGTTACATTAAATGCACCTAGACATTTTCATTATCCCTCCACCTCATCCAAAATTATTTTCCCATCTACAAATTCATCCTTCATCCATCTACCTAATACAAAAACCTATCAATGGGCCTCCCATTGTCCACTAGTTATCTTCCCAATACTTTCACCCCAACAAGGCCAATCCATCTTTCCTCAAGAAACTCATTTATGTATGTGTATTATCAATCAAAATCATTCTTTATTCATTTGGTAATTATATAAATTACCTTTTGATTTCCATCAAGTATGTAGGTTTTTTCCATCACAACAAATGACATTTTTTAACTGGAAAAGTAACCCATGTAGCCCTTAGTTGGAGCATATAATATTCACACTCGTATTTGCAAAATATCCTTTCAGTGGCCAAACCCCAAGCATCCCAAACACCCTTGTCCCAAATCTCTATGTTTTGACCTATTTTCCCATCTCTTTCCAGCTTTGTCAACTCAACATAGTTTATTCCAATATTTGGTCACCCCCCTGACACTAGACTACATTTTACGGTTGTTTCCATTCACCACTCTAACCCCAACTAGAGGCAGTTTTTGAGTCTCATGCATTATGAACTTCGTCCATGTTACCAATTAGTCCCCCTCACTACATATTAGCACATGATACCACCTATTGATCAAGTTGATTTCAAAGCAACCTTCGCTTCTTGCAGTCATGCCTCCCTACTTGTCGATGTCATCCAAAGTTTCTAGGAAGGTGGAAATATCTTGACTCTCATTACTATTATAGAAATATTCCCTTGCAGACAGGTGAACTTTCCCTTGGATTATTGACCCCTATATCAAGAAAAAAACAATCATTTGGACACTACCATTCCTATAAACTCATTTTTTTTTATCGAAAAAGAGAGGAGAAGGTAAAGTAGGATGTACTTTGTTTATGAATTTTTTCCTAGCTACTCCTATCCACAAGCTTGATCCAATTCCTAGCGCAAATCAATACCTGCAATTAACAGAAAAAAAACAAGAGACTTATTTCTACGCTAATGGATTAGGAAAATAAAATTCATCTATGCAAATTAAATTAAACATAGACAAGCACATGGAACCACATACTTGAAGGAAATAGGCCAAGTATATTAAATGAGAACGAGGAAAACTTACAGACCACAAATGATCCACTCACTAGATCCACTAAAATAAGATCACTCACTAGATCCACTAAAATGGGATCTCCAGGATTTTTAAGTAGAAAATATCTCTCAAGGATTTTAGGAAGAAAATATCTCTCAAAGATTTTAGGGAGGAAATATTTTTCAAGATCCACCAAATTAGGATTTTGGTTTGAGAAAATATCTCAACCATCCATGAGATTCTCAACCTCTCCTTGCGATTAGGAAACTAAATGTGAGGTGGATTCTCACACTAATTTAATTTTTTTTTATGAATATTAATAAATAATTCATGTGCATATAGTATTTTGACCTTCATATGATATATTTTTCCTCCTCATTGACTAGGGAGTGTGAAGAATGTTGTTTCATGGTGTCAAGGTGTATGCAACACTTAGAATGGTGCATATGAAACTTTTATGACACTTGCGACACTTAGGGTGAGGTACTTAAGTGTGGAATTTTGATGTGTAACATATGCCCCCTAAAGTGTGAGGTTAGAAGAGAAATTGTGGCGAAAACACTTTACAAATTCATCAATTCAAGGGTGTGAAGTTGGATAACCTAGAAGAATATGAAAACAACCATAAAACATTATTAATATATGTTCCATTTCTAAGGCAGGCATACGTATTCTCAAAATATGATATGACTCAAAGAATGCCCGTCAACCAATACACCATGGATCCATGAAAAATACTAACTAAGGATATGGCCACAAGAGATACAATGTGGATACATACCTCCATGACATGAACTAATTGTAGCCACGAAAAATACATAGTAGAGTTACAAGATGATAAAACATAGCCACAAACCAATACAACGTGGATTTATGTGACAATATATATATCATCATGCTCAAATGATCTCATTCACAGCCTAGGAAAAGCAGACAACATAGTGAACACTCAACCCAAGGTATTCGTCCCAATCTCGATCTCATACGAATCTATCCATGTGAATAGATGATTTGATGTTGAACATAGTAGAAATCACTTGATTACCGATCATTCAGGTAAATTGTTAACAAGTGTGAGGGAAATGACAAATGGTGTCAATGAATCCCAAGGTACCCTAGTACATTCCAACAAATGTGAATAAATGAGCTGAGGTCGATCATTCATGGAATCATCCGATAAGAGGTCAATGATGTAAACCTATTTTTGAAAGTGACGAGGCATGCCATTGAGGCATGTAGGTCCCAAGGTACTAACTGGTTTCTAAGTCTAATTTGTGGATGATGTGTTGAAGTCGATAGGAAAATACTCATCGAAGGAGGGCCTTGATGTATCCCCCATCATCGACACGAAAATGACACAGGAAAGTGATGTAAGGTGGTAAATCAAATGAGTATGGGATGACATAGAAAATGGAAATTGATAATACTGTAGATGGATGTCTTGAAGTGATACTTCCCTTGAACATGATGAGGCACGAAAAATGACTTGGAAACATTGACTCGACGAGTACCAAGAATATAATGTGATGAAAATAAGAGCACTCTTCGACTGGACGAAATAGTATGGTGACACATGGAATTGGTATGACTCAAAGACAAGTGGATTACCCATCTATAAGAAGAGACACAAACATGTGCCAAGTTTAAGGGTGACAATAGTTTCCATAAAGGATTCCCAAAAAATTTACCCACTTCCTTCAATTCCCCCCTCACCTATATAGATGAGTACATCATTTTCATTTAACAAGCTCGAGTAGGGTAACACATGCTCGATATAACTCACCTTCGGTAAGTTACTCTTCCTTTATTTAATGAACTGGAAGAAGTAAGGGTCTGTTTCCATATGGGTCTTTCAATGTGTAGTTTAGTGAGTCCAGAGAAGGAAAACACGATGGTTTTTATATGTTTATAGAGTCTAAAAATAAATTAAAGGCGACTCCATGGATTACTATTTCGTAAATTTAGTCTCCCAAGCCTAAAAAAAGTGTAAAACAATATAGGGAGAACTCTCTAATCATGCTTGATTAGAATGTTCCTTTTTCATAATTAGTCTTGCGAGGCTGAAAAAGAGATAAAATATCACTCGAAAGATGCCCTTTAGAACCTTTTGGTGAGTGTGAAAATAAGCAAGATCACTCGACAATGTTTTCATGTTTAGAGACTCTGAAAAGAGCTTAAAGGAGACTCCAAAGAGTTCCTTTTTCACATAGATTTTACAAGTCCGAAAAATAGATAAAAGTGTACTCGGTAACCTGTTCTCACGTATTTATGAGCACGAGAAAGAACAAATACTAATATCGGTAACTTATTCTCATGTATTACGAGCACGAGAAAAAACAAAGACTAAGCATGTTCTATAAAAAGACTACTATGTTACGATGAGAATGACCTTAGAACGAGGATCACTCCTAGCAGCATGTCTTTCTAGAGGTATTTTTCCACCAACTTCTTTGGAAGAAGTTGGTGGTTTTTCTCTAGCATGATCTCCAGCGGCTGGAGGCCTTCCCCCTGAGCGTCGTTTCCTCAAATGATTCTTCTTATTTCCTCGTTTATATTTATGGTTACAAATGGAAATGATGTAGGAGCATCACTAGGACATCAAGCGAGCCAGCGCAAAGCGGAAGACAGCTAGACAAGCTAGCAGACATTTTTGAAAATGATTTGGAATTGTTGCACGATCTTAAATGACCCATTTAAGAGATGGCACACTTTTATATTGAAATGGACCTTGAGCGGAGAGCTCTCGTCCTTTAGGTAGATAGTCGGCATTTAATAGATTTAATGCAGTTACATAGGAATTTGATTCTAGATTTGATAGCCTAGAGTCCAAGAGGGAAAACGGATATAGACACCCTCCTTTGTACCTTGTAACATAACCCATGAGCATTTAGAAGAAGCAGAAAAGCAAGCAGGGAATAGTGTATGAAGAACACCCATGTATAGACATTTGAATTAATAGAAGAAAGATTTGATTCAAATTCATGGTTTGTGTTGTTTCTCTGTGTATTGATGTTATGCTCATGAATATTTACTTCATGTTATACATTTGCTTTTATATGTTGTGTATGTGATTTAATGGTTGAATTGACGTCTGAAGGGAACAAGGAATTAGTTTCAATTGTTTCTCTATTTTGAGCCAGAGAATTCCTGCAAGGAGTGCAGTTGAATCGTCCGCAAGGAGTGCGTCGACAGAAGGGTTCAAGTAGAGATAACTTTTGTTCTCATTTCCTCGAAGGTGCAGTTAGGCACAGTGCCATGCAAGGAGTGCGCAGGCCAGGTAAAATTCTCAGGGTTGCGAACCTGAGTAAAGTACTAAAGACTTTTGTTGTAGGAGTGCGCAGAGTCGAGAGAACTTCAACACTTAGACGTGGTTGAAGGGTTGCCGCAAGGAGTGCATGCAAAGAGTTCTCTCTTTCGAAGAGACTGAGTAACTGTGGAAAGCTCAGGAAGGATGAGCCTCTGAGTTGCTGAAGAATAGCTTAGACAAGTGCGACTTGAAGTGGCAAGGGCGTCGCAGGTTGGTAAGTAGGCGAGCAAGTCTCGTGAGGAGACATTTACTCATCCCGTGGATTTACAAAGGAAGAGTGGACGGTCGAAATCCTTTGGGGAGGTTTTGCGAAGTTCCATGGACTGATTGGATCTCACGGAGGTGCAAGGAGGTTACAATGTAAGGTGGACGAGGTTTGAAGCTCAGGAGGGGCAGAGCCGTCGATCCGTGCCATAGGAGCCGTCGGATCTACATGTGGTATCGTGTATCGGGGATTCGTGAGTTGAAGCTCCAAAATTGTGCTACAAGAATCACGATATCACGATACGCGATATCCCGATAAGCCTTGAACCGTTCATTATTGAGGACGCATGTTGGGAGATCCAAGGAAATCATGGTTTTCAAAGGCAGAGTATTCTTGCAGCTCGGAGTCGCGAAACACGATATTCTGACGGGAGAGTTATGTGGGCCATAGCGGGAGCTAGTGGAGGATAGGTGGCATAGTATCGGAGAATCGGGGAAAGGGAAGTCCCGAATCCTTTGACATCAGGATTCTTGATCTCACGAATTCCGAAATCCCGATAGAAGCGACAGGAGGCGGAAAGTGAATTCACGTGTGTGCATCGGAGGATCGGCACATCGAGGTTCGGAGTTTAGAAATTCCAATTGTTAACATCGCGAGTTGCAAAATCGCGATAGAGAAAAAGTCTCGATAGGTACGGGAAGAATTCAGCATTGACTGGCCATCGGGTCTTAGGGATTCGAGAGCCCAGTGATCAACAGAAGACTCGCGAAGCTGCGAGTTCCAATTTCCCGACAAGTGAACAAAGGGGAGTCACGTTGAAGAGAATATGTGGGGTGCAGATTTCCTGATAGAGAAATAGAAGAACCTTGGAGTTCTTCGGGCCAAGAAGAAGAAGATCCTGTGAGAGTAGACATACTCCGAGGAGTGCGGCTGCATCAGGGTTTGGTATTAGAGTGGGAATAATTTCTTTGCTTTCTGTAGAAGAGAAGAAGAAATTTTCCATGCCGCCCAGGAGAGAAAGACAATCAAATGATCTAGAAGATAGGGAGGTGAGGAGAAGAGGTAGGTCAGTAAGAAATCCAGAAATGGAGAGACAGATAAGAGATCTCCGAGCAAGACTCGAGGATATGGAGACAGCGCAAAGATGCACAATTAGTGTGGGGGATTTCAGCGATTCAGAAGATGAATTTGAAGCTGAACATGAAGAGGAAGTTTCAGCCAAAGATGTAGCCAATGAGCGTTTGATCAAAGATATCGCCAGAATGGGTGCAAAGGCGAAGATGGACATTCCAGTTTACGAGGGAAATCTGGATGCAGAAGAGCTACTAGATTGGATAAGAGCTCTTGACACCTAGTTCGATTTTGAAGATATCGAAGAGGATAAGAAAGTCAAGCATGCATTTACATGCTTGAAAGGACATGCATCATTGTGGTGGGACGAGCTACAAGCTGACAGGCACTGTAAAGACAAGCAGAAGATTAAGAGTTGGCATCGAATGATTGCGAAGATGAAAAAAAAGTTCATCCCAAGAGATTATCAAATTACTTTGCTCAAGAGGATGCAGAACCTGAGACAGAAACTGATGACAGTGGAAGAATACACTGAGGAATTCTATCGATTGAACATAAGAGCGGGTCATCGAGAGAGCGATGATGAGAAGGTTGCCAGATATATGAATGTTCTGAGATACGACATTCAGGATGAATTAAGCATGGTTACCATCAGAACGGTGGAGATGCTTATCAAATGGCTCTGAAAGTTTAGGAGAAGCTGAGCCGAAAGCAAGGTCAGAGGGGCCAAGGCAGAAGCCAGCCCAGAGGGAAAGTAGTTGCCTAGGACAAATATCAAAATCCCAAGGAGGAATGGAAGAAACCTCAGGGTAAGGTTGAAAGAGGTGGAACCTCACAGCGAGGGCCACATGTTGAACATAAAGGGCAGCATAATGAACAGAGAGGATATTATGCTGATGCAAACAAGTTTCCTCGTACTAGAGGTAGAGGAAGAGGAAGAGGTGGAGTAATCACTTGCTTCACATGTGGAAAGAATGGGCACAACTCTTACGAGTGTCTAGAGAAAAAGAAGGGCATTGGAGAAGCTCACATCACCGAGGCACAAAGGCGGAATGTTGAGGCCGAAGACGCAGAAGGTGGAAGGTCATTGATGATGCAAAAAGTCCTTTTGACACCTGAGAAGGAGGTGGAAATCTCAGTGCAAAGGACCAAGCTAATCAGAACAGCTTGCAAGACCAAGGATAGGGTGTGCAAGGTTATTGCTGACAGCGGTAGCACGAATAATCTCGTATCTAAAGAGATGGTAGAGAAGCTGGAGCTAGAGACGACTGATCATCCGAGCCCATACAGAGTTTCGTGGCTACAGAAGGGACACCAGGTAATGGTCACTAAAAAATGCTTGGTTGAGTTCAAGATAGGAGGATATAATGATAAGATTTTATGTGATGTTATTCCCATCGATGTATGTCATTTATTGCTGGGTAGACCATGGCAATATGACAGAAATGTGATTCATGATGGGAGAATGAACACATATACCCTGGAGAAGAATGGGAGAACCCATATGTTGCTTCCGATAAAAGATAAGGAGGTGAAGCCAGAAGTAAGCAACACAGTACTTCTCATGAGCGGGAAGGAACTTCTTACAGAGGTTAAGAAGAAAGAAGATCCACAATTCTTTGTTGTCAGGAAACCAAGGATTGTTCTGACTAGCACAAGCGTGGATGCTTTACCAGATGAAGTTTAGGAATTGCTGGGAGAGTTCGCTAACATCATAGTGGACGAATTACCTCGTTTGTTACCACCGATGAGGAGTGTGAGTCATCATATTGACCTCATACCAGGAGCCAGTTTGCCGAACAAAGCTGCGTACAGATTGACGCCACAAGAAAATGAAGAGGTTAAGAAGCAGGTCCAGGAGTTGATGGACAAAGGATTGGTCAGGGAAAGTTTGAGCCCATGTGCCATTCTGAGAGTACTCAGTCCAAAGAAGGATGGAGGCTAGAGAATGTGTACTGATTCAAGAGCGATAAATAAGATAACCATCAGGTACAGATTTCCATTGACGAGAATGGATGACTTGATGGACTGCCTGAGTGGGGCAAAGTATTTTTCAAAGATAGATTTGAAAAGCGGATACCACCAGATTCGCATGAGGGAAGGCGATGAGTGGAAAACAACATTCAAGACAAACGAAGGTTTGTATGAATGGTTGGTCATGCCGTTTGGTTTAAAAAATGCATCAAGTACCTTTATGAGGTTGATGAATGAAGTCCTGAGGGAATTCATCGGGAAGTTCGTCATCATATATTTGGATGACATACTGATTTACAGTAAATCAGAGGCTGAACATCTGAAGCATTTGGCCATTGTGATGAAGAAGCTACAACAGGAGAAGCTATTGATAAATATGAAGAAGTCCTCATTTATGAAGACAGATCTCATTTATTTGGGTTTTGTTATATCCGCAAATGAGTTGAGGATGGATCCAGATAAAGTAGAAGTGATCAAGAATTGGCCATCACCGAGAAATATTTTCGAGGCGAGAAGTTTTCATGGTTTGGCTAGTTTCTACCGGAAGTTCATCAAGAATTTTAGTGGGATTAGTGCAGCGATGATGGATACAGTGAAGAAGCGACATAAGTCTTTTCACTGGACAGCAGAGGCTGAGAAAATCTTCAATCTGTTGAAGCGAAAGATCACGGAACAACCAGTGTTGGTGTTGCCGGATTTCCAGAAAACATTTCAGGTGAAATGCGATGCAAGCGGATTTGCCATAGGAGCAGTCTTAAGTCAAGAAGATAGGCCGATTGCATATTTCAGTGAGAAGTTGGATGAGGTGAAACTGAAATACTCCACGTATGATAAAGAATTTTATGCTATCATATAGGCGCTGAAGAAGTGGAGGCATTACTTGATCCCGAAATAATTATTCTTGTATATCGACAATCATGCATTGCAATTTGTGACTCAACAGGAGAAGTTGAATCAAAAACATGCAAAATGGGTAGAGTATATGCAGAATTTCACATTTGTGATTAAACACATTTCCGGTACTGCTAACAAAGTGGCTAATGCTTTGAGCAGGAAGTGTTTGTTGCTGCAGGAATTCCAAGTTAAAACATTGTGTTTTGAAAATCTCAAGGACATGTACGCAAGTGATGCAGACTTTGGAGAAGTGTATGAAGTAGCTGAGAATCCAGTTCTCAGAGATAGGAGTCCTTGGATAGATTATATGATCCAAGAAGGGTTTTTGTTCAGAGGCAATCGACTGTGTATTCCGAAATTCTCCATGAGGGAGAACTTGTTAAAGGAGAAACACGGTGGGGGATTGGAAGGACATTTTGGCCATGAAAAAACATTCGAGAAGTTGAATGAGTCATAGTTTTGGACGGGGATGCGAGCATATGTCAAGAGGTTTGTTGACAAATGTAGAGTTTTCCAGCATTCAAAGGGGAGAAAACATAATGCAGGTTTTTATCATCCATTGCCCATACCAGAGAGGCCATGGGAGGCAATCAGCATGGATTTTGTATTGGGGTTGCCAAAGACACAAAGAGGTGTTGGTTCAATATTTGTGGTAGTGGACAGGTTTTTCAAGATGGCACATTTCATCCCATGCCAGAAAACCAGTGATGTGACTCACATCGCAAATATGTTTTTCAAGGAGGTCACTTGACTCCATGGATTGCCAAAAAGCATAGTTTCAGATAGGGACACTAAATTCATAGGGCATTTTTGGAGGACCTTATGGAAGAAGATAGGAACTAACTTGGCATTTATTTCTGCTTATCATCCTCAGACGGATGGACAAACGGAAGTGGTCAACAGGAGTCTGGGAGACTTGCTGAGAAGCTTGGTGATGGAACACCACAGCAGTTGGGACCACATATTGCCACAAGCAGAGTTCGCATACAATGATTTGGTGAATCGAAGCACAGGGAAGAGTCCATTTCAGATTGTGTATGGAGTTCAACCAAGAGGAGTGTCTGAGTTGCGGTATTCAGAATAGACTGCTACTAGCAGTGCTAGTGCAGAGGAATTTGTTGAGGCAATGAAAGAACTTCACAGCCAGGTGAAGGAGCGACTACTGAAATCAAACTAGGAGTATAAGAGCAGAGAAGATCAGCATCGGAGACAACTTCAGTTTGAAGTTGGTGATCTGGTTCTGGCACATTTGAGGAAGGAAAGGTTCCCAAGGGGAACATACAATAAGTTGAAAATGAAAAAAATTGGGCCATGCAGAGTCCTGAAGAAATTCGGAGAAAATGCTTATGAGATTGAGTTGCCAGATGGCATCGGAATATCTCTGATATTCAATGTCACGGATTTATACCCATATAGGGCTAGAGAAGCAGAGACTGGAACTGAGGAGCTAATGATCCAGTGGGTGAAACAATTGCCAGTAGCAGAGAAGCCACAGATGGAGTGCATACTAGACAAGAGAGTGGGTAAGAAGACCAGGAGAAAGGAATACTTCAAGTATCTGTTCAAATGGAAGAATCACCCAGTGGAAGATGCCAGCTGGGAGAGTGAAGCAGTGATAGAAAAGAATGAACATAGCATGCAGGAGCTCATGGATAGGAGACCATGAAAGTTTTCAAGACGAGGAGTATGATGCAGGAGCATCGCCAGCACATCAAGCGAGCCAACGTGGAGCGGAAGATAGCTGTACAAGCCACCACAAATTTTTGAAAATTCTTTGGAATTGTTGCGCGATCTTAAATGACCCATTTAAGAGATGGTGCACTTATATATTGAAATGGACCTTGAGCGGAGAACTCTCGTCCTTTAGGTAGATAGTTGGCATTTAATAGATTTAGTGTAGTTAGATAGGAATTTAATTCTAGATTTGATAGCCTAGAGTCCAAGAGGGAAAATAGATATAGAAACCCTCCTTTGTACATTGTAACATAACCCATGAGAAATCAGAAGAAGTAGAAAAGCAAGAAGGGAATATTGTATGAAGAACACCCATGTACAGACATTTGAATTAATAGAAGAACGCTTTGATTCAAATTCATGGTTTGTGTTGTTTCTCTGTGTATTGATGTTATGCTTGTGAATGTTTTCTTCCTGTTATACATTTTCTTTTATATGCTATGTATGTGATTTCATGGTTGAATTGAAGTCTGAAGGGAACAAGGAATTAGTTTCAATTGTTTCTCTATTTTGAGCCATAGAATTCCTGCAAGGAGTGCAGTTGAATCATCTGCAAGGAGTGTGTCGACAGAAGGGTTCAAGTAGAGATAACTTTTGTTCTCATTTCCTCAAAGGTGCAGTTAGGCACAGTGTCATGCAAGGAGTGCGCAGGCTAGGTAAAATTCTCAGGGTTGCGAACCTGAGTAAAGTACTAAAGATTGTTGTTGTAGGAGTGCGTAGAGTCCAGAGAACTTCAACACTTAGATGTGGTTGAAGGGTTGTCGCAAAGAGTGCATGCAAAGAGTTCTCTCTTTCGAAGAGACTGAGTAACTATGGAAAGCTCAGGAAGGATGAGCCTCTGAGTTGCTAAAGAACAACTTAGACAAGTGCGACTTGAAGTTGCAAGGGTGTCGCAGGTTGGTAAGTAGGCGAGCAAGTCTCATGAGGAGACATTTAGTCATCCCGTGGATTTACAAAAGGAAGAGTGGATGGTCGAAATCCTTTGGGGAGTTTTCACGAAGTTCTGTGGACTGATTAGATCTCATAGAGGTGCAAGGAGGTTACAGTGTAATGTGGACGAGGTTCGAAGCTCAGGAGGGGTAGAGTCGTCGATCCGTGCCATAGGAGCCATCGGATCTACACTTGCCATTTTGTATCGGAGATTCGTGAGTTGAAGCTCCAAAATTGTGCAACAAGAATCACGATATCGCAATACGCGATATCCCAATAAGCCCTGAACCATTCATTATTGAGGACGTGTGTCGGGAGATCCAAGGAAATCGGGGTTTTCAAAGGAAGAGTAATCTTGCAGCTCGAAGTCGCGAAATGCGATATTCCGAAGGGAGAGTTATGTGGGCCATAGCGGGAGCTAGTGGAGGATAGGTGGCATAGTATCGGAGAATCGGGGAAAGGGAAGTCCCGAATCCTTTGACCTCAAGATTCGCGATCCCGCGAATTTCAAAATCCCGATAGA
The DNA here is from genome assembly GCA_009831015.1 of Picea engelmannii. Classification (NCBI taxonomy): domain Eukaryota; kingdom Viridiplantae; phylum Streptophyta; class Pinopsida; order Pinales; family Pinaceae; genus Picea; species Picea engelmannii. The sequence continues at coordinate 602,015 of ML793434.1, read as the reverse complement.
AGCGACAAGAGGTGGAAAGTGAATTCACGTGTGTGCATCGGAGGATCGACACATCGTGGTTCGGAGTTTAGAAATTCCAATTGTTAACATCGCGAGTTGCGAAATTGTGATAGAGAAGAAGTCCCGATAGGTACGGGAAGAAGTCAGCGTTGACTAGCCATCGGGTCTCGGGGATTCGAGAGACCAGTGATCAACAGAAGACTCAAAAAGCTGCAAGTTCCGATTTCCTGACAAGTGAACAAAGGGGAGTCGCGCTGAAGAGAATCTGTGGGGTGAAAATTTCCCAATAGGGAAATAGAAGAACCTTGGAGTTCTTCAGGCTGAGAAGAAGAAGATCCTGTGAGAGCAGACGTACTCCGAGGAGTGCAGCTGCGTCAAGGTTTGGTATTAGAGAGGGAATAATTTCTTTTCTTTCTGTAGAATAGAAGAAGAAATTTTCCATGCCGCCTAGGAGAGAAAGACAATCACCTGATCCAGGAGATAGGGAGGTGCGGAGAAGAGGTAGGTCAGTAGGAAATCTAGAAATGGAGAGACAGATGAGAGATCTCTGAGCAAGACTCGAGGATATGGAGACAACGCAAAGATGCACAATTAGTGTGGGGGATTTCAGCGATTCAGAAGATGAAGTTGAAGATGAACGCGACAAGGAAGTTTCAGCCGAAGATGCATCCAATGAGCGTTTGATCAAAGCTATTTCCAGAATGGGTGAAAAGGCGAGGATGGACATTCCAGTTTACGAGGGAAATATGGATGCAGAAGAGCTACTAGATTGGATAATAGCTCTTGACACCTACTTCGATTTTGAAGATATCGAAGAGGATAAGAAAGTCAAGCATGCAGTTACACGCTTGAAAGGACATGCAACATTGTGGTGGGACGAGCTACAAGATAACAGGCGCTGCAAAGGCAAGCAGAAGATTAAGAGTTGGCATCGAATGATTGCGAAGATGAAAGAAAAGTTCATCCCAAGAGATTATCAAATTACTTTGTTCAGGAGGATGCAGAACCTGAGACAGAAACTGATGACAGTGAAAGAATACACTGAGGAATTCTATCGACTGAACATCAGAGCGGGTCATCGAGAGAGCGATGATGAGAAGGTTGCCAGGTATCTGAATGGTCTGAGATACAACATTCAGGATGAATTAATCATTGTTACCATAAGAACGGTGGAGGATGCTTATCATATGGCTCTGAAAGTTGAGGAGAAGCTGAGCCGAAAGCAAGGTCAGAGGGGCCGAGGTAGAAGCCAACCCAGAGGCAAAGCAGTTGCCTAGGACAAATATCAAAATCCCAAGGAGGAATGGAAGAAACCTCAGGGTAAGGTTGAAAGAGGTGGAACCTCACAGCGAGGGCCACACGTTGAACATAAAGGGAAGCATAATGAACAGAGAGGAGATTATGTTGACGAAACAATTTTCCTCGTACTAGAAGTAGAGGAAGAGGAAGAGGTGGAGTAATCACTTGCTTCACATGTGGAAAGAATGGGCACAAGTCTTACGAGTGTCCAGAGAAAAAGAAGGGCATTGGAGAAGCTCACATCACCGAGGCACAAAGGCGGGATGTTGAGGCCGAAGACGCAGAAGGTGGAAGGTCATTGATGATGCAAAAAGTCCTTTTGACACCTGAGAAGGAGGTGGAAAACTCAGTGCAAAGGACAAGACTGTTCAGAACAGCTTGCAAGACCAAGGATAGGGTGTGCAAGGTTATTGTTGACAGTGGTAGCATGGATAATCTTGTATCTACAGAGATGGTAGAGATGCTGGAGCTGGAGAGAACTGATCATCCGAGCCCATACAGAGTTTCGTGGCTACAGAAGGGACACCAGGTAACGGTCACTAAATAATGCTTGGTTGAGTTCAAGATAGGAGGATATAATGATAAGATTTTATGTGATGTTATTCCCATCGATGTATGTCATTTACTGTTGGGTAGACCATGGCAATATGATAGAAATGTGATTCATGATGGGAGAATGAACACATATACCCTGGAGAAGAATGGGAGAACCCATATGTTGCTTCCGATAAAAGATAAGGAGGTGAAGCCGGAAGTAAGCAACACAGTACTTCTCATGAGCGGGAAGGAACTTCTTACGAAGGTTAAGAAGAAATAAGATCCACAATTCTTTGTTGTCAAGAAACCAAGGATTGTTCTGACTAGCACAAGAGTGGATGATTTACTAGATGAAGTTCAGGAATTGCTGGGAGAGTTCGCTGACATCATAGTGGACGAATTACGTCGTTTGTTACCACCGATGAGGAGTGTGAGTCATCATATTTACCTCATACCAGGAGCCAGTTTTCCGAACAAAGCTGCGTACAGACTGACGCCGCAAGAAAATGAAGAGTTTAAGAAGCAGGTCCAGGAGTTGATGGACAAAGGATTGGTTAGGGAAAGTTTGAGCCCATGTGCCATTCTGACAGTACTCAATCCAAAGAAGGATGGAGGCTAGAGAATGTGTACCGATTCAAGAGAGATAAATAAGATAACCATCAGGTACAGATTTCCATTGCCGAGAATGGATGACCTGATGGACATCCTGAGTGGGGCAAAGTATTTTTCAAAGATAGATTTGAAAAGAGGATACCACTAGATTCGCATGAGGGAAGGCAGTGAGTGGAAAACAACATTCAAGACAAACGAAGGTTTGTATGAATGGTTGGTCATGCCGTTTGATTTAACAAATGCATCAAGTACCTTTATGAGTTTGATGAATGACGTCCTGAGAGAATTCATCGGGAAGTTTTTCATCGTATATTTGGATGACATACTGATTTACAGTAAATCAGAGGCTAAACAACTGAAGCATTTGGCCATTGTGATGAAGAAGCTACAACAAGAGAAGTTGTTGATAAATATGAAGAAGTCCTCATTTGTGAAGACAGAGCTCATTTATTTGGGTTTTGTTATATCTACAAATGAGTTGAGGATGGATCCAGATAAAGTAGAAGTGATCAAGAATTGGCCATCACCGAGAAATATTTTCGAGGTGAGAAGTTTTCATGGTTTGGCTAGTTTCTACCAGAATTTCATCAGGAATTTTAGTGGGATTAGTGCAGCGATGATGGATATAGTGAAGAAGCCGCATAAGTCTTTTGACTGGACAACAGAGGCTGAGAAAATCTTCAATCTGTTGAAGTGGAATATCATGGCACAACCAGTGTTGGTGTTGCCGGATTTCCAAAAAACATTTCAGGGGAAATGCGATGCAAGCGGGTTTGCCATAGGAGCAGTCTTAAGTCAAGAAGACAGGCCGATTGCATATTTCAGCGAGAAGTTGGATGAGGCGAAACTGAAATACTCCACGTATGATAAAGAATTTTATGCTATCATACAGGCGCTGAAGAAGTGGAGGCATTACTTGATCCCGAAATAATTTTTCTTGTATAGCGACAATCATGCATTGCAATTTGTGACTCAACAGGAGAAGTTGAATCAAAAACATGAAAAATGGGTAGAGTATATGCAGAATTTTTCATTTGTGATTAAACACATTTCTGGTACTGCTAACAAAGTGGTTGATGCTTTGAGTAGGAAGTGTTTGTTGTTGCAGGAATTTCGAGTTAAAACATTGGGTTTTGAAAATCTCAAGGACATGTACGCAAGTGATGCAAACTTTGGAGAAGCGTATGAAGCAGCTAAGAATCCAGTTCTCAGAGATAGGAGTCCTTGGATAGATTATATGATCCAAGAAGGGTTGTTGTTCAGAGGAAATCAACTCTGTATTCCGAAATGCTCCATGAGGCAGAACCTGTTAAAGGAGAAACACAGTGGGGGATTGGGAGGACATTTTGGCCATGAAAAAACATTGGAGAAGTTGAATGAGTCATATTTTTGGCCGGGGATGCGAGCAGATGTCAAGAGGTTTGTTGACAAATGTAGAGTTTGCTAGCATTCAACGGGGAGAAAATAGAATGCAGGTTTTTATCAGCCATTGCCCATACCAGAGAGGCCATGGGAGGCGATCATCATGGATTTTGTATTGGGATTGCCAAAGACACAAAGAGGTGTTGGTTCAATCTTTCTGGTAGTGGATAGGTTTTCCAAGATGGAACATTTCATCCCATGCCATAAAACCAGCGATGCGACTCACATCACAAATCTATTTTTCAAGGAGGTCATTCGACTCCATGGATTGCCGAAAACCATAGTTTTGGATAGGGACACTAAATTCATACGGAATTTTTGGAGGACCTTATGGAAGAAGCTAGGAACTAACTTGGCGTTTAGTTTTGCTTATCATCCTCAGATGGATGGACAAACGGAAGTGGTCAGCAGGAGTCTGGGAGACTTGCTGAGAAGCTTGGTGACGGAACACCACAACAATTGGGACCACATATTGCCACAAACAGAGTTCACATACAATGATTTGGTGAATCGAAGCACAGGGAAGAGTCCATTTCAGATTGTGTATGGAGTGCAACCAAGAGGAGTTTCTGAGTTGCGGGATTCAGAATAGACTGCTACTAGCAGTGCTAGTGCAGAGGAATTTGTTGAGGCAATGAAAGAACTTCACAGCTAGGTGAAGGAGCGACTACTGAAATCAAACCAGGAGTATAAGAGTAGAGAAGATCAGCATCGGAGACAACTTCAGTTTGAAGTTGGTGATCTGGTTTTGGCACATTTGAGGAAGGAAAGGTTCCCAAGGGGAACATACAATAAGTTGAAAATGAAAAAAATTGGGCCATGCAGAGTCCTGAAGAAATTCAGAGAAAATGGTTATGAGATTGAGTTGCCAGATGGCATCGGAATATCTATGATATTCAATGTCGTGGATTTATACCCATATAGGGATAAAGAACTAGAGTCTGGAACTGAGGAGCCAGTGATCCAGTGGGTGAAACAATTGCCAATAGCAGAGAAGCCACAGATGGAGTGCATACTAGACAAGAGAGTGGGTAAGAAGACCAGGAGAAAGGAATACTTCGAGTATCTGGTCAAATGGAAGAATCACCCAGTGGAATATGCCAACTGGGAGACTGAAGTAGTGATACAAAAGCATGGACATACCATGAAGGAGCTCATGGATAGGAGACCATGAAATTTTTCAAGCCTAGGAGTATGGTGCAGGAGCATCGCTAGCACATCAAGCGAGCCAACGCGGAGCAGAAGATAGTTGAACAAGCCAGCACAAATTTTTGAAAATTCTTTGGAATTGTTGCGCGATCTTAAATGACCCATTTAAGAGATGGTGCACTTGTATATTGAAATGGACCTTGAGCGGAGACCTCTCGTCCTTTAGGTAGATAGTCGACATTTAATAGATTTAACGCAGTTAGATAGGAATTTAATTCTAGATTTGATAGCCTAGAGTCCAAGATTGAAAATAGATATAGACACCCTCCTTTGTACATTGTAACATAACCCATGAGAATTCAGAAGAAGTAGAAAAGCAAGCAGGGAATATTGTATGAAGAACACCCATGTACAGACATTTGAATTAATAGAAGAAATCTTTGATTCAAATTCATGGTTTGTGTTGTTTCTCTGTGTATTGATGTTATGCTCGTGAATGTTTGCTTCCTGTTATACATTTTCTTTTATATGCTATGTATGTGATTTCATGGTTGAATTGAAGTCTGAAGGGAACAAGGAATTAGTTTCAATTGTTTCTCTATTTTGATCCAGAGAATTCTTGCAAGGAGTGCAGTTGAATCGTCCGCAAGGAGTGCGTCGACAGAAGGGTTCAAGTAGAGATAACTTTTGTTCTCATTTCCTCGAAGGTGCAGTTAGGCATAGTGCCGTGCAAGGAGTGTGCGGGCCAGGTAAAAGTCTCAGGGTTGCGAATCTGAGTAAAGTACTAAAGACTGTTGTTGTAGGAGTGCGCAGAGTCGAGAGAACTTCAACACTTAGACGTGGTTGAAGGGTTGCCGCAAGGAGTGTGTGCAAAGAGTTCTCTCTTTCGAAGAGACTGAGTAATTGTGGAAAGCTCAGGAAGGATGAGCCTCTGAGTTGCTGAAGAATAGCTTAGACAAGTGCGACTTGAAGTTGCAAGGGCATCGCAGGTTGGTAAGTAGGCGAGCAAGTCTCGTGAGGAGACATTTAGTCATTCTGTTGATTTACAAAAGGAACAGTGGACGATCTAAATCCTTTGGGGAGTTTTCGTGAAGTTTCGTGGACTGATTGGATCTCATGGAGGTGCAAGGAGGTTACAGTGTAAGGTGGATGAGGTTCGAACCTCAGGAGGGGCAGAGTCGTCGATCCGTGCCATAGGAGCCGTCAGATCTAAACGTGGCATCGTGTATCGGGGATTCGTGAGTTGAAGCTCCAAAATTGTGCAACAAGAATCGCGATATCACGATACGTGATATCCCAATAAGCCCTAAACCATTCATTATTGAGGACGTGTTTCGGGAGATCCAAGGAAATCAGGGTTTTCAAAGGAAGAGTATTCTTGCAGCTCGGAGTCGCGAAATGCGATATTCCGACGGGAGAGTTATGTGGGCCATAGCAGGAGCTATTGGAGGACAGGTGGCATAGTATCGGAGAATCGGGGAAAGGGAAGTCCCGAATCCTTTGACATCAAGATTCGCGATCCCATGAATTTCGAAATCCCGATAGAAGCGACGGGAGGCGGAAATTGAATTCATGTGTGTGCATCGGAGGATCGACACATCGTGGTTTGGAGTTTAGAAATTCCAATTGTTAACATCGCGAGTTGCGAAATTGCGATAGAGAAGAAGTCCCGATAGGTACGGGCAGAAGTCAGCGTTGACTGGCCATCGGGTCTCGGGGATTCGAGAGCCCAGTGATCAACAGAAGACTCACAAAGCTACAAGTTCCAATTTCCCGACAAGTGAACAAAGGGGAGTCACGCTGAAGAGAATCTGTGGGGTGTAGATTTCCCGATAGGGAAATAGAAGAACCTTGGAGTTCTTCGAGCTGAGAAGAAGAAGATCCTATGAGAGAGGACGTACTCCAAGGAGTGCGGCTACGTCAGGAAACATGTTCACTAGGTGGAGAAAAATAAGGTTCAAGTACTCGATCCAAAATGAGAATCAATTGTGGTGGAGCGGGGTCTATTTCATTTTTTAATCAGCTTGACAGAGACAATGAATGATGCTCGTCGAGACTAGGTACTACCAAAGGATGAGATGAATTGAAGGATTATCCTACCTGAGTCTAAATCATGTTTAAGGTGGAAATTTGCATGATGGGAGGAGTAGGCAAAGGAAAAACCCCCATGAGCGAGGAATCCTTGAGAATAGCTACACCTACACTCTCAAAATTATACTGCCCTAGAAAAGGGACATTATTTGTTGCGACATTGTTGAGATCTGGAGTTGTATACTCAATTTGGTCAACAATTATAATATTTCCTTGATTGGGAAATCGTAAGATATGAAACATCGAAGATGTGACGACAATCATCGCATAAAAAGAACTATGACCAAGTAAACAATTATAGTCCAGGGGCACATTGACTACTTCGATATCGAGCGAAACAGTCTTACCTTTTAACATTACAATGAAATATTGCAAGAGCACGTGAGGTTGGAAACCATGTCCATCAAATTATTTCATTGTGGTAGGGGAATGGGTAAGTGTTGGAAAACCAAGGGCTCTCCAACAAGGAAAATATATGACACAGGTGGAGGCTCCCTCATCCAAAACAACACGATGGATGTTCTTTCCACCAACCAAAACTTGAATTTGGAATGCTAAGTGGTGGGATACTTTCTCCTTAAAAATAATCCAGGTTAAGCATAATTAGGTTCGACTCCTGAAGATCCATGGCTCCAATGGTTGACAATAGGTTTCTATGTTGACTTAGATAGTGTTGTAGAAATTCGAGGGTTGACATAGCGCAAGGCGCTTGCACCAAATATTCAACTATTTTGTAGGTTTGGGAAGTGCAGGAATTTGTATTAAATGTCTCTTTTCAAATTACTCTCTTGGGAGGTGTTGACACAAAGTTTAATTTTTTTTACTCTTTTAGCCCGAAACTTCACCTTTTTTTCTAGTCATGGAGCCGCTCTCAACCCTAAAAAAGAGTCATAAGTCCTTCTATTTTGTTTTAGGTTTCAATATTTGGTTTTTTACGAGGTATGATCTTTAGTCAGCAACTCCAGAGTCCGGGTGATGAAATCCTGAAAATACTTTATATTAAAGTAATAAAACGGAAAAAAGAAAAAGTGGATGCTATAAGTCCCGATGCGTGTTTCACAAAGTATCCTTTAGTCGTGACTAATTAAACTCTTAAACATGATCAAATATTCATTAATCTTTCATGATTCGAGTTTTACCATGTCAAAGTGCTTTCAAAATGTCGACCCTCGAGCGCTTGATCCCTAAATTTCTGAAAAAAGAAAAGAAAAGAAATAAACTACTAACCTCGACTAATTAAAGCATTAATACGAGTGATTAGCACCTAAATTAATCCCATCATGATTTTGTGATTCAGGTTTTGTTTATGACATGCCTCTTGGGTATAGGATCCCCAAATTTTCGAAATGCGAAATCGCAAATTTTTAACAAAGTTTAAAACAAAATTAAGTTAGTTTAAAATGGGATTAATAATGACTAAACTACTTTTTTGCGTTTCACATTTTGGGATTTGTTGAAAGCAATCCTTTCGAAACTCCAGTTTGAAATTGTTGATACATGGAAGTATTAATAATGGACAAATGGAGATATTTTTGATATGAAGGCATATCTCCAAGCGTATCTTCCTCATTAAAACATTAATTCCTTATCGCCTGTAATAGTACGCTCATCATAAGACAAGATAAAGGCTAATAAAAGTTCAATAGTTCAAATTTCATTCTTGTTTTTACAAGCAGGAGTGAGTTTCATTTATCCAGGCTTATATATTTTTCCTCTACAAACAAGTTTTTACTCTAAACGCAAACATTATGGCACCTAAGAAAAGTGAAGAAACAACTAAAAGCTCAATCCTAGAAGAAGATATCGTGTCTGATACTACACAACATGCCATTGAATCCATCAAATCATGGAGGGAATTTTTTGAAACCTTGGACTACAAAATCAAGAATTTTCTCAATGATTCTGAAAACAAACTCTAGGACATAGCAGAGTCCGAACATCACAAAGTAGCCATGCACCCATGACTCACGACATACAATGATATGATCATTTGGGATTTAGAGAGGATAGACGTGTAGATGAGAAGCATTTCGGACAACCAAGGGGTCTTCATCAGATCTTTCAGACTAGAGCATATACAAGTAATGTACAAATTGTCTCCCAATTCTAAGTACATTTATGATAAAGAGTTTGTAAGCAAATTTCAAAGGAAATAATGCACAGAGACAGATCAAACATACCCCGGCATAATTAAATACTGGTGGAGACACCCAACAAAGTTCAGGGCTAATACCCATAACGTTTATTCTACAGCCTCATTGAATGAGTGCATGGTCTATGTGGCTATGATGCTATGTATACTTTTCAGGAAGAAAATTCTTACCCATTTCCTTGTAGAATGGGTGCCCCTTTTACATGAAGTAGTCGAAGGTTGTAGCTTCAATTAGAACATAATTATATCAGATAACCTAGCTAAGGAGGTTATGGAGTATCAAACCGCGAGATCCAGTGGCCGACCAGTAGCCTTTTACATGTCGGCATATATCATGGACACAATATGTTTCACAACTCCTTTCCCTTTGATGAATTGAAGTTGGAACCTGACATGCAATGACCCTATTGTTGAACATCATTCTAAGTTGTGGGAAGAAAATGCTAAGGATTATTTTTATGAAGTTTATCATTTCGTGGTGATACCGATGCATCAGATGTTGTATGGTTGTGAACCCCTCCGTATTTCAGAGTCGGTTATAGGAAACCTCAAGGCGGTTGTCGATTGGTTTATTGAGGAGAATTTCTCCTATATCAGGGTTTTCAGATGTTTTGTCCCTCCTCATGCACTTCTGAAATTCCTCCCTGACAGAATTTTGTGTAGGGAGGTAGCTCATCAGATAATAACAACCGGTATTGGGATAGAACTGAAGAAAGCTCAAAATAAGTTTTGGAAAGTCTTTCCCGTACAGATTGGAAGGTTTTATCTACTCAACCTGGGTCATTCCAAGGTCGAAGTTGGAACTCTAGAGGAGGTCAAGTTGGTGAATATTGAACACAAGAAACACGACCCTTATCAGACAGTGGGAAGCCACATGGCTCACTATGGCATGAAATCATTTGAACATGAGGAATCCCCTCGCAATGACATTTTCAAAGGGGTCAAAACCTATGAGGAGGTGTTAGACAGGGTAAAACAATTACCACCCAACATCCAAACTAGTCTTCTAACCTTCCAGTGACACAGACGAAGTGGCTTTCCCAAGGCATTGCAGGGCGAAGCAACAACACTTCCTCCAGAATAAGAAAACATTCCCCCGTGCTTCGAACATAAAGCATAGGATAAAGATGACACTGAGGAAAATCCATAGGGGTTCGAAGGATCTTCACAAAACAAAGAAGTCCCACAGACAGAAAATCCATCAACAGAAATAGAAAGAAGGTCTGGGACAGCTCTCGAATCCAGTCAATCTACCCCCCCTTCATCATATACTATTCATGTTTATACCCCCAAGATAGCAGAGGAAATGACATTCATAGAGTTGGGTAATACCATCACTTCCTTGACCCCTTTACAGTCTGCTTTTGGGCTCCCTCAGATAGGAGTCATATATGTTAGTGACCTCAACCCTATCTCCATAGAAGAAATACCTCCCTCTGATTACTTCTTCAGTAAAAAGAGGAAGGTTGTATTAAAGCAGGAGATGTATATGAGAGAAGGTGGTATGTTAAAGAATCACAGAGTGCTGGTAGATAGGAAAAACTTGGAAGAGGGGGATTTCGCTACAGAAGTAGCGGGCTCCATGGGATCTCTGGCAACAAAAAATCTATTCACCGTTGACAATATGAGAACAAGGTTGAAACAAAGTGACCACAGGATAGTCCAGTTGCAAAACCAACTAAAATATACTAAAAAATATCAAAGAAGAAATAAATAAAGGTCTAGAATAGGCCAAAGCTGCTGACAAGAAATAAATTCAATCACTTAAGTCAAGTCTAGAAGAGATGAATGAGAAGATGCAGACTAGCCAAATATAGGTTATTCGACAGGAAGAATCAGTAAGACAACTATGGGCTAAATTGAATTCAATAAAAGGCCAGGTTATAGATTTGAAAGCTTTTCAGGACCAGTCACTAGAAATACATGCAAAGATAGAATCTGAGCAACAGAGAGTAATCTCCCAAGTAGAGATTATTCAGAATTATTTTTAGGAAGTAAGCAATGCTCTTGATAATATTAGATCAAAGGAAATATCATGTGATAGTAGATCAAAGGCAATATCATGCTCAAGGTGTGGGTAACCAACATAGTAGAAAATAAGAAAATAGCCAAAGAAATCAAAGACAATTGTGAAGAAATATTTGATTTGTTAGACAAGGAATCATTAGGTATTGGAAGAGACAATTGCACCGGGCAATCAGGATAGATAAACATTGTAAGACACCAGTTGAATTTCAAAGATGTTTTGAACGAAATTTAGATGGAAATTTCACAGTTAAAGGAAATGGATGTTACCCTAATAGACAGGTGGATGGTGAATCCAAACATAAAATTTCAATCGATTAAGTTTGTTGGTAATGGGATTCAAGACCGGCTTCCAAAAATTTGGAGAAATTTTTATCTATTCGAAGCAAAGGATTTTCTAGAGCCTCCCAGAAATTTTGTGCACTTTCTTGAAAAATGTATTGAATGTATTGGGTTGAAAGAAGGAGACACTTCAATAAAACAATGAAGTATCATTTTGAAAACTTATATTATCAAAAAGATAGGAGAATAAAAGATAATCTTGCAAATGGTTGAGGTTTTCATTTTTGTAATTGTTTGCTCCTAGGAGTTAGGAAATCACCAACCATCAATGTATGGGTGATCTAGTATAAGTATAATTTCAGGAGACTGAAAAGAGGCTTTTTCTAGGCGCATTGTAAAAAAGAATTTGAAGATATTTTTGAATTAATACAAATACAGATTGAAGATTCCAGACCTAGTCAAGTTTTAGTTATGTGTTTCTTTGTTGTTTCATATTTTTCATATACCTCTTTAATGAGCACTTAACTACAATTTAGTACAACCTCTACTATGGTGATTAATTTTTCTTGCAATTTAATCATTTATAGATTTTCCTCTGTATCGACTATTAGCGAATACAAGACCTGTAAATGTTTTAGATTTCAATATCATATTCTTCATTAAGAGTTTTTCCTAACTATTTTCTTCTTCTGTCAGAAAGTGAGATTCCTCTTTAATTGATGCCTCACCTTGTTCGACAATTTTATGTTTTCTTTTCATTTCATGCTTATTCCCTTTTCAAAATTTAACTCTGACACCATAAAAGGCCTTTAGTTTCTTCATACTATTAGTTTAAGGTTTTTGGAGTTCTTCTTACATGTTTGAAGAAGAAACAACGAACCCCTAAAAAGAAAACACAAGATTTTATCCTTTCAATACTTATCCCTCATGATTGTTCTAGTTACAAGACAGCCCAATATCGAGCCTAGATTATCATATCAAATGAGCATTGCCTTAAATTTATTTAACACCATCCTATAGGCAGCAAATAACCTGGTTGAGTTAGAACATTCATGGGTAGTAATTGAAAGAGATATTAGTATCCAGGAAAACTGGGAAGCTAGACAGAGACAGTTAAGGAACTAGTAATAGCCCTTTTTGTATAACCAATTTATTTTTTTATCCTTAGTTTTCTCTATCTTTTTTAATGCCTTGATGGTATACTTTAGAGCCTTAAAGTATAAACTCAGGAAAAACAGGCAGGAGAAAAGAGACGTTAGAAATCGACTTGTCTATCTGAAGAGGATTAGAAGATGGAGGAGGAGTAGAGTGAGAAGGTCGGTCAATAGACTTCCCTTTAGTCTGATCACCTGGATTAGTGTCATAAGTATTTTCATGAGTTGTGTCATTAACCATATTAAACATGTAAGCCTCAGAGGCACTCGTGAAATCATCCCCATGGTGGGAATTACCTGGGTCACCTCCTTGTGGAGGGATAGGGTTTTGTGCAACTAGATGTTTTTGTTGAAGTAGTTGAGAGGTACCCTTTATATATTTAGCAACAACCTCACAATGAGGGAAGTATTTCATGTAGTGGTCTTCCTCACAAATAATATAAGGATATTTAATTTTCCTTTTCCGTTGAGTATCAACAAACTATAGTAGATAATTTCTAAGTGCTAATGAAATGCTCATGGAATTTGATACAAAGATGAAACAAATAGAAGAGATGAAAAACATAGAGAAGTTCATCATTGAGCATATGTTTGAAAGTGTTCAAAATTATATATATAGAAACTAAGATTTCACAATGAAGCATGGGAATCAACATGAGGATGACATGACAATGACATCCCGAGGGGATAGAAAGACTTGTGTTTTTGGAACTGATCATTTTTCTATGGTTGTAGGTATCAAAAGGAAAACAAATTTACTTAAAATTGTCATAAAACCAGAAGAAGGTGGAGAAGATCTGTTCTTAGGGAAAATGATACAAAACAATCTCATGAAGGTAGCCATCAAAGACACCATACACAAATGATCATGGAGAATATTAAAAAAGGCCTAATAGCACTTGTCGTTGTAAAGGATATGGAAGAGTTGTCTTGTGAAAATACCCATATAGAGTATGAAAAAGAGAAACATTATGAGATACTACTAACAAAGTATAAAGAAAAATTGCAATTGCTTGAGGACTAGTTGAAGACTCCTAAATAAGATAAGGAATACATATTGAACGTAGAGAATAAGAGTGTTGACATACTTCATATTATCATAGAAGAAGGGAGAATTGAAGACCAATACAAATAGTCATTTCAAACTGTAATCTTATTGTAGCAATCAGTAGAATACAACATAAGTAAGATTCAACAAATAAGTAGAAGTATGCACCAATCAACAGACAGACTAGACATGGATATTGAAGAAGTGATGACACTCATGATGAATGTGTCTTAGAAGAGGTATAAATAAGCAAGGAATCAAAGAAACAACAAGACGCAAGTGACAAGGAAAAATTGTAAGAGAAAGGCCAATGGGTCATTGAAGCAAAAAATATGGAATCTAGGAGGGTTGCAGTGAAAAACAACATGGCATCAAGATAGTGAAGTAGGAGGACAACATCAACATAAAATTTGGGATCCAGGAGGACTTCAACAAATGGAACTCATGATCAGGAGATCATGAACATTTTTTTCCTTTGGAGTTTGATGCAGGATAATTTTAGTCTCCAAAACCTAGTTCATTTGACTAGACCTAAGGGGTCTTCATTTACCAACAGAGTTGGTTCCCCAAATGAGTTTGATTGTTTGATTTATTGAAATTCCTATATTTTCAAGGAATTCTAGAATGTTTGAGTTGGATTGCATTATTTAAAGTGTATTGTAATGAGATATGTTTCTAAGAAGAGATATCAAGAGTTTTGAGTGAGTTGAGAGATCGTAGGATAGATATATTTCTCATGAGGATTTTATGGATCTATAGATCCTAGAGATAAGAGGATTGTTGAGAAAATTTTGGATCTGAAAAAGAATTAGTTTCAAAATCCTTAAGTATAAATTTTAATCCTTAAAGGCATAAAGGGAGTTGGCCATCCAAAGAGAAAATTAGGCTAGAGACAGAGGCCTACTGAATGTAATTCAGGCTAGAGAGAGACACATATTGAATGTAATTCAAACCAGAGTAGGTGAGGATGCCTTATGTAAATCTATGTACAATATGGGTGCACTGGATTACTAAAGAAAATAAACACTCTATCCCAAGTGTTATATGAATTGAATGTTTTTTTGAAATCATGTTAAAAGTTAAGAGAATATATATGTATTTGTATATCTATTTAATTGTGTAATTGCATGCATTATATCAGATCTACAGGTATAAAGATCGTGGGGAAGAACCTCAGCTATGAGAAATATCTAAAGAAGATAATTTTAGGAAGGATCAAAAACCTAACATTTTCTCAATGATCATCGATCACTTTTAGGATCGATGATCCATATTCGTTGTAAGTGTTGAGTTCTAGTTTTACTGTCGTGGAAGAATCCATTTAGTGTTTAAAGGATGAAAACAATGTGAACTGGAAGATCCTTAATCGCATCGAGTTCAGAGGAAATTTTGGAGAACATTAGAATCATATTATTGAACTCATTGAGAATGTGATCCATTGTTGATCACACACTACAATGAAAAGACCCTATTTTTTTCATAAGCCCCTATAAAAATAGCCCAAAAATCTGTTTATAGTGGAGGTCACTAGCGGAGGTGCGCAGGCGAATGTTTTAGACCTTTTCTAGTGGTGTGTTTATAAGACTATACCACACAGGTGAACCAAAATATATAAACACATCGGTGTTAATAAACAATGGTGCACCATTGCGAAGTTATATAAAAAACAAATAAAACAATGGAGCACATCATATAAACAAAGATCGAAAGCACCAGTGGGCCCTAAAATAATGCACTGGTTCAAAAAGCATAGGTTCTTCATCTTGTGTTTTTCTTCCAAAATGCATATCGGTGCACGGTTGTCCCTTTGCAACACTGGTGCACAACAAATAGCTCCACATTTTGTGTTTGTTTTAAAATGCATAATGGTGCAACTTTGTCCTAGTGGTGCACCAGTGCATTCCATATGAGGCACCGTCACATATTTTTAAAAAGAAACGGTGCACTATATGCATAGGTTAGCACCAGTGTGCTTAATATGTGTGCACCAGAACATGGTTTAGATAACAACCCGTGATAAAAATATATCTCGAGCCCGGTGTGCATGCGACGGGTGCACCGGTGCACCAAAAACAACTGCACAGACTGCGCTTTCTTTTTAAATAGACCAGTGTGAATTTGTAATGAGGGAGACCTGGTGCACTCCATATGGTGTATCATCATAATTTTTTTTAAAAGCAACGATGCACTATATGCAGTTTTGTACACTGGTTCATTTAACCCGAGCACACCGGAACAAGGTTAAATAAAAAAATATTTGGGGTAAAAAAACATTGTTACCATTTCCAGTGTAGAGAATATCTCAAGAAATGGTGCCTCCTTTTCCCAATTGAAGTGCACTACCTTCTATGCTTCTGTTTCTTGCATTGTTTCCATTCGGTGCTTGGTTCGTGGGATTCCACTTTTTCCATACAGTGGAAAATTTTCATTTTTTAATACATCCCAACGATGACTCATTGATGAGAAATGTCCGGGTAAATTCTTTATTTCTTTGTACATTGTCTTTTTAGCGGATTAAATTTTGAAATTGAATTAAATTTGCATTGTTTTCCGTTTTTTTTTTTTTTGTGTGTGTGCGGTGCGTTCAATTCATTCGGCTTGCACCGCGTGCGGTGCAAATTGTAAATTTTATAGGGCCCACCAATCATGTATATTATTTTTTCGATAGTTTGATGTATTATGGAATGCACCGGTGTGTACTTACCAACGATGCACAGGTGCGTCTGAAGTAACAAACGCACTGTCCAAAAAACATATTTTCTACTTAATGGTGTGTTGTTTGTATGTACGCACTGGTGAGTTCATAAAAATATACACAACATTGAATGGAAGTTGTTTATTTTCATTTGTGCATGCCGAATAAACGCATTGGTAATTTTATGATAACGAACGCATCGATGCGTTTATTTTGAATGCATCTATGTAAATAAATAGTTTATTTTCAATGGTGTGTTGATTATAGGGAACACATAGGTGCGTTCATAAAAAGATACACACCGTTTAAAATATAAAAGTTACATATGAACGATGCTTCCTTTATATGTATGCATCAGTGCATTCATAAAACTATATGCACTGGTAAATGGAAACTATGTATTTTCACCTGTGCATTCCGAATAAATGCACTGATGCATTGTTTAAATGAAAACTATTTATTTTCACCTGTGCATTTCAAATAAATGCACTGATGTGTTTCTTATAACTAACGCACCACTGCATTTATTATGAATGCACCGACGAAAATAAATAGTTTCCATTCAACGGTGCGTTGGTTATATGGAATTCACCAACGCGTTCATAATACTATATGCACTAGTTAAAATAGATAGTTGTTTAAGAGGTGCATCATTTATATCTAATGCACCGGTGCGTACATAATAAGAGAGCACATTGGTGCGTACACAAATTACCATGCAACGACTGAAATAAATTTCATTTTGCATGGAGTGCGTAAGATATGTGTGCGCATCGTGGGAGGTGCATTATTGTTTTTTAGGTGCACCCAAGATTACTTTCTTCTTTTTTTTGACAAAATTTAGGTTTGCATATTTTGAAATAAATTTTTCATTTGCTGAAAAAAAGTTATGTTTTTATGTATGATGCTGATGTAATTTATATGTTAATGATGCATAGATGTTAGCGCATGGAGGAGCAACAATAGAAACTTGACCAGTACAACATGGTTAGGGAGTGGGAGGCTAGAGAGAGGGAGAGACATTTGTACTCTCAACCTAGTACTACAATTACATGGATCCTCTTGAGGAATGTACGCCTCCTTAAATATTATGAGGAGGATACATCCCTGAAGGGGGATTCTTCCTTTCTTGCACAGTTGATCCATCGATGGGATGCCCATCGAAAAACATTCAAATTTGGTCCTCATCAATGGTATCATCCCACTGAGAAGGATATTTATTTTATCATTGGGCTATCTAGGAGAGGGGAGGATTTTCCCTAATTTCCTAATGTCCCAATGGGTGTTGCAGTTGAGAGTATTCTTGCCTACTCTTAGATGTATATTGCACATGATATATCTTCTCCTAGTGATTTTCACGGGGCTAATGTATAGTTACATATCATCTCAATTAGTGCAGAGGAGGTTAGGTTCCTCTCACTGTTACTGTCAATCATTTCACACTTTATTGGTGATGGTCAGTGCATTAGTTGCATGCTTTTATATTATGTGGATTCTTTGATACAGAGGCCACGAATTATTAGGTTTTCTACCATTTTATTGAGGAAGTTTTGTATAAAACTGGATAGATGAAGTGTTATGATAGATGGGAGGGCGAACTTCCCATTCGCTTCAGAGTTATTTTGTTTTTTTTTTGAGAAGTTTCCAGAGACGAGACCTAGTTTTGTCTGTCAGCATCCTAGACTGATGATCGAGGTGCAGATGCACATGTGGGGTGAGATGATGCCCAAGAGGGGCATGCTCGATTTTCTAGCTAGGATTTTTAGGGAGGCACTTGATTTATTATCCAGTGAGGCAAATCACATTTTTGTGATGGTGTCCTTCCATTACGTGGGGAATGATTAGAGAAGATATCTCAACATCCTCTTCAAAGTAGATGGGCCATCGGATGATCGAGGTAAGATTTAAATTAATTTTGTACTTTCATTTTATTGTCTTACTTAATTCGAATACATTTTATTCTAGCATGTTATTTAACGTATTTTATTAAATTTTTTAATGAAATTGTCGAATAATTATTAATTTGTGTTATATTTTATAGATGTTGGAACATTTGTTGGGGACATGCTTCCCCCCCCCACTGCCACTTGATGCAGATGAGGATATGCTTGAGGATGTGATGGGTCAAGTTCCTCAGCCACATATACCACCCAACATGTGGCATGGGCCAAATCTTAGATATAGGATGCAGGTGTGTGACAGACTAAGTGCATTTTTGGTGGGCGTGGGAGTCTACCCTATCCAGATGAGAGACATCAGGGATGACCCTGATCTCTTGAAGTGATGGACAGACTTGTCATGTGATATGACGTCTCTTATGCATCATATCGTTGGAGCCGCCATGTTATTGGTACAGATGAGGGATATCACGTTTTCCAATGTTGATGATGATGAGGATTGATCCAATATATTTTCATCGAAGTGACTTATAAAGAATTGTATTAAATGAGCATAAATTAAAGTGCACCATAAAAAAGGAAAAAATCAATAATGAAGAAATATAAGCATCAAATATGAACACAAAAACTTGATAACGGAGTTCGTCCCTGGTAGACTACATCGTTAGGTCCTTCTCTCAAATGGGTAGTCCTTTTTATTAACTCAATAAAAGACTTTGGAAAAATACATAAGTATACCTCATTATGGAATTAAGCTGCAGAAACTTTGCTCAAATCAGAAAACAAGCAATACCATTGAATTTGTGGCATCAAATTACCCAAAAATGACTGTCTCCACATCTCAATCCGACTTTATCACTTCCAGGACCTTGAGAAATATCGTCTCAATTTCTGTGCCTTCTCCCTACAATAAATTCCCTATACCCTGTCTCGAAAATAATGCTCCGGCGTACCGTCAAGTGCCCTGGCTTGCCTCCTATGAATTGGTGGATTTCAACATTTAAAATAAATTGGTGGTAGATTTTACCAAGTCACATCCCACCCAAACGATTGGGTGGACATGGAAAAGGAAAAGTTGATTGGGGAGATCTCAGGTTCAAGCCCGCAGACTCCCATTTTGGTACTATGTTACACTGTTGTGTTTGATATATGGTGTGTTCATTTAGTGGTTGGCTATACTTGGCGGAGCCTTGGTGTATATGGTTAAGTCAGAGTTTATCATTTCCATCAGGAAAGAATTGGCAGAGATTCTACCAAATTTGGTAGATTGGGAGTTGGCATCATCCATTTTTTTTTTTTTTTTTGGTTGTTGGGCATCCTTGTGCATTTGCACGCTTCCACGTGGAAGCCCATGACTGGGCCATGTGGCGACCATTTATTGGTCCACATCATCTTCTTTCACAATCACCCTACCATGTCACCTACCATATCCCGTGCGGTCTTCCATGTGGTTATATGGACTGCCACATGGCACTTCCTCATTGGTCCACAAATTGACCTGAAAATGTAGAAAATGAGTGACACGCGACAGCCTTTGTTGATGCCACATCACCATCTTGACATCATCATGAAACTTGTCATCCTTTGTGTGTTCCATGTACACTGTATGGATGTTGACATCATATATACTGATGTTGACGTCAAAAGTACGGATGTTGACTCATCCCTGTTGACTCAGCTAGGTTGACCAAAATTTTGACCACACATATCTTTTGATCCGTAACTATGTTTGATGAGTTGTTTATGTCATTGGAAATCTTGCGATGTGCTCTTAGCGACGATACCAATTTCACTGAGTTTTAAGGACTTTTAATTTTTTCCCTTTCTCTCTATGTTGAGGCCATTCTAAGCTTCCTGAGTTGCTTCTGCAAATTCTGAGTTGTCCTTAGTCTTCTCTGGATCCTTTTTGGATCACTCCTTCCCACTGAGAGTTTTTTGGACCACCAAAATCTTTCATCAATCAACAGATAAGTGAGGGAAGAGTTCCTTCACCTTGTCCTTCTCAATACACTTTGTCTTGCTTGGATGTGTTCCCTTTAAGCCTACTCGAAGATAATCAACATCACCGCTGCATGAAGTCCTCATCCTTCTGTCTAGGATGATATCTTCCTTTAACTCATCCAAGTACTTAGGAGAAAACTCATCAACTAAAGGTATTGAATCTTTCTCACCCTGTTCCATGATCATGGGAGGCTCAAAAAGTTTCAATTTCTCCACATTTACAATCGAGTAGATCTACATATAAGGTGGGAGTTCTAAACAAAAATCATTGGTACCACTTTTCTCCAAAAACATGAAGGGTCCATAACAAATGGGCTTGAGTTTATTGCCTTCGCCCTTCAATATTTCCTTGTTGATGTGAATCCATACCTAATCTCTAACCTGGAACTGATGATCGTCACTATGTTTGTCATGTCGAGCTTTATCTTGTTCTTGAATTTTCTCCAACTGTTCCTTGACTTCTTGGTGTACCTCCTAGATTCTCTGGATGAACTTGCAAGCTTTGTCTTCATTTCTTTCTTCATTTGAATCGAAATATCTCCCATACATCAGGTCCAAAGGAACTTTAGGTAAATACCAAAAACATGTCTCAAAAGGAGAACAGTGAGTGGAGGAATGTAAGGCTCGGTTATAAGCATGTTGTCCATAGGGTATTTGTTCATCCCATAACTTGGGATGGTTGTTGTAGTAGCCTCGACGAAAAAGTACCATTGTTCGGTTAACAACCTCTGTCTGTTCGTCTATTTGTGGATGGAAAGAAGTTCTCCTCTTCAACTTGGTGTCCATCATTCTCCACAAAGTTTTCCAAAAATTCACAAGGAATCGAGTATCTCGATCTGAGATAATGGATGTGGGTAACCCAAAGTGAACCCAAACATACTGAAAGAAGAGATTAGTAGTCTTCTCATAAGTGAACTTCTTTTTACATGGAATTAAGATACACATCTTGTTGAACCTATCCACTACAACATAAAAATAGTCATGACCCCTTTTTGACATTGGTAAACCCCCTACAAAATCCATGGAGATACTTTCCCATGGATGGGATGGAACAGGAAGTGGTGAGTATAGCCCCAGTTTTCTATTAGTGGGCTTACAAGTAGAACACATTACACACCCATTTACACATTTAGTTACAACTTATTTCATATGAGGCCAGTAACAAAATATCTATAGATGAGCCATAGTTTTTCCTACCCCAAAAAGCCCCGACACAAGAGAAGTGTGAGCTTCTCGTATTACATGGACTCATTCACTTGTAGGAATACATAGTTTTCCAATATGGTAGAGTAATTTTACCTGCAGACAATAGTTCTTTACCTGTGCTCCATGGGTTAGCTTCTCATATACTTCTTTAAAATATTCATCAATGGCATATTGTTCCACATAGCTATCATGAGATATAAAAGTGCTCTTCAAAATAATAGAAGCAACAATAGGAGGTATAGAAATCATATCAGCTACCTTGTTACTCGTACCCTTTTTGCACTTGATTACCAAATGAATTTATTGTAGAAAACCCATCCATCTGTAATGTCGAGATTGTTACAATTTTGTTTGTGCTTGGAGATACTGTAAGGGTTGATGGTATGTATGTATGACTGTTTCCTTCCCTGACAAGTAGTTCTTCGATTTCTTTATGCTTTTAACTAATGCATACAACTCTTTATCATATGTAGGATAGTTAACAACAGCTTGGTTAAAACTTTCAAAGTGGTAACAGATAGGCTTACGATATAGCATCAATACTACAATCATGGTGTATCCCATGGCATCTGTCTCGATCTCAAAGGGTTGTTTAAGATTTGGTAGTGCTAATACTCATGCAGTACTGATATTTTATTTCAAAGTGTCGAAAGATTTTTGTTGCTTTCGTCTGTTGGCCCTTGACCAAGTTTTGAGGATCCTTGGTCATGTTTGACCTATTTTTGGGACTTTGACAGGATGTCAAAGGCGAAGAGAAAGTCGAAGCGAAGATCGCGGGATCTCGGCCCCTTTTTAAGGATTTTTGGGTTTTCATCTTTTGTAACGGGTATGGAGATGTCGACCCATGGGCTTACCCATGTTTAGGCCCTCTTTGTAATGTTTAAATAGAAGTCTAGGTGATGCAAGAAAGTTTAATATACTAGATATAAAAAAGTATGAAGAATAGAAATAAAATGCTAGAAATGGAAGAATAACAACAATATAACCAGAACAATCACCGCAATAACACTGAAATGATATAAGAATAACAACAGAGATAACACTTTGATTCTGAGAGAAATGTTCACGGGCCTCTTCGAGGGGGAAACCTCCATTCGATTAGATCTCTATTACAATAATATCCAAGCTAGGGTCCTCATACCCTTGACTCCTATTTATACTAAATATGTCTATCAAAAGAAGCATCTAGAGGAAGATCCTTCTAGAAGCAGAATCTTATATTAGGACTTCTTACATTCGACTTATTCTATTTTATTGCAAGGCCTTATTAATGTTGACCTTTATTACATCCGAATATATTTCTCTACCTATGTGCGAGTTAGGACCCTAACATGTCCTCCCCCTTAGAAAAAACCTTGTCCTCAAGGCTTGAGATGTGGAAATTGTTGTAGAATGGTAGTTGGTTCCCAAGTGGCATCTGTTGGAGTTGTATCTTTCCATTGGAATAACACTTCCTTGATGGTTCTCTGACGCAGGAGATGCTCACACTGGCCCAAAACTGCTTGTGGGTAGCAAAATGGATCCTTCTTCATCTAACTCGGTAAGGTTGGTTTGAATTTGGCACTTAGTTCCAATCACCTTCTTTAAGCGTGAAACATAAAAAAGAAGATGTATCTTAGAATGACTGGGAAAAGCTAACTGATAGGCCACCTGTCCCACACACTTGAGAATGGTATAAGGACCATAAAATTTAGGCGCAAGCTTCTGACAATGCTCAGCCTTGAGGGATTTTTTCTTGTAAGGTTTCAATCAAAGAAACACCTGATCCCCTTCTACAAATTGACGTTCAAAGCGACATTGATCTTCTTGTTTCTTCATGCGATTTTGTGCCATGACCAAATTCTCTTTGAGGGTGTGGACAATAGCCTCTCAAACTGTGAGTGTTTGGTCAATTTCCTGGACCTTCGAGACACTAGGTAAGTATGAGAGAATCGAAGGTGGCTTTTGTCCATAGACCACTTCAAAATGAGTCATGCATGTAGCTGTATGGTATGAAGTGTTGTACCACCATTCAACTAGGGGTAACCATTGAGCCCAATGATTTTTCTTTTCTGAGGAAAAGCACCTCAAATATGTTTCCAAACACTTGTTGACAACTTCCGTTTGACCATCACTCTAGGGATGATAAGCTGTGTTGAGATGCAATTGGGTGCCTTGTAGCTTGAACAACTCTTGCCAAAAATTGCTGGTGAAAGTTGGGTCATGATAAAAAACAATAAAATGTGACATGCCATGAATATTCAAGACCTGATCCATGAAACGTTGAGCCACCGTGGATGTTATAAATGGGTGTTGAAGAGCACATAAATGAGCATACTTGGAAAGGCAATCAACAACCACCATGATGACTGATTTATTTCCCTATTTGGGTAAGCCTGTAATAAAATCTATAGAGATATCGCTCCAAATAGCAGGTGGAATCGGAAGTAGTTGTAGTGTGCCCAGAGATTTGACTATTTCTCCCTTGTTGCATTGACACACATCACATTCAGCTAAAAAATTACAAATGTCTTGTTTCATACCGTCCTAGAAAAAAGAACATTTGACCCTGTCATAGGTTTTGGTAAACCCGGAGTGCCTAGTTGTGGGTGTAGCATGAAGCTCAGAAAGTACTGTGGATTTAAGTTTTGATTGTTTACTTAAATACAAATGGCCTCTGTATTGAAGCTCATCATGGAGCTAAGAGTACCCTGGGGAAGATGGAGCATTGGACTGCAATTTTTGGATTAGATGCAAACTTTTGGGATTGTGTAGCCATTCCTAGCGAACGGATTGGAGCCAATCTGGTACAATGAAGGAAAGAGAAAAAAGGGATCTGTCATCTTCATATTTGTGGGAAAGTTCATCCGCAAACACATTGTCTTTGCCTTTCATGTAAATGGTCTCATAATCATATCCAAAGAACTTAGTCACCCATTTTTGTTGCTCCAGGGAGGAAATGCATTGTTCCAAAAAATACTTGAGGCTTTGATGGTCTATCTTAATTTTGAAGCGTTTCCCCAATATATAAGGGCGCCATAGATCAATGGCATGAAGAATAGCCAAAATTTCATTTTCATAGATTGATTTTCCCATATTTATTTCAGACAGTTGCTTGCTTGTAAAGGCCAAAGGACAACCCTCTTTCATAAGGACAACACCAATTCCTTTCCCTAAAGTATCACATTCCAAGACAAAGGTCTTTGTGAAATATGGAAGGGAAAGGACTGGGGTGGTTCACATGGCCATCTTCAAGGTTTGAAAAGCTTGAGCAACTGTTGGAGTCCAAGTTAAAGAGTTATTTTTTAGGAGTGCAGTGAGAGGTGCTACAATCTTTCCATAATTCTTAACAAACTTGTGATAATAACCTATTAAGCCCAGAAGTCCATGCAATATTTTGAGACTCTTTGGGTGAGGCCAGTCTTGCATAGCTTCAATCTTTTTAGGATCTTCCTTGATGCTGTCCTTTCCAACCAGATGACCCAAGTACTCGACTTATGAGGCGCCAAAAGAACATTTAGATTGTTTCAGGAAAAGTTGGTGTTGAGAGAGTAGATGGAGAAATCGATCCACATGAACTAGATGGTCTATCTAGGTTTTTCTATAGATGAGGATATTATCAAATAAAACTAAGACAAAATTAAGGAGAAAAGGATGGAAGACATGATTCATGAGGCTTTGGAAGGTGGAGGGGGAATTACACAAGCCAAAGGGCATGACCAAAAACTCATAGTAGCCCTCATGAGTTCTAAAGGAAGTCTTGGGAATGTCTACCTCTTTCATACATATATGGTGGTAGACAGAATGAAGATCAAGTTTAGTAAAGAACTAGGCGCCACTCAATTGATCCAAGAGATCACCAATGATAGGAATGGGAAATTTTTCTTTATTAACAAGGATGATTTTATGGGCTAAATTTCGCTCGTGGTCTAATTTTCCATGGTTTTTCCCCAAAAAATATTTTCTATTCTAAAAATGATTCCCCCAAATTCTATAGGATAAAACTATTTTACCTTTAAAATCGCCAAAATTTTATACAAACTATATAAAATCCTTAGAAAGTTGAATATTTTTCCAAAAATATCGCCAAACATTTTCTAGTTCACATATGAAGGATTAGTAAGATTCGCCAAGGTTTCTACATTTAAAAAAACAATTCCATCCTTAAAATTGTTGATATTTGGACAACATTGGGAAGACATTTTCTAAAGATAATAATTAATAATATAATTATTATTGATTGTTAAATATAGTATATAATATAGTATATGGATTATTCAAGGGACACATCCTTTCATGGATGGTCACCTTATGTTCCCTATATATGGAACACTCATTATTGTAATAATATATCGAATATCTCTCATATCTCATATGAATAAAAACCAACATGGTATCATAGCAGGACTAGGTTGGACTCTGTCACTGGAGGGCCCAGGTAAATGCAAGGGAAATGGAAGGGATTTATTATGTGTCTACTGTTGATGATGATGACACATTTTCGATTCAATATTGGCCCGTCCCATGTGGTCATCATAACTGAATTGGTCCAACAATAAATATATGAATGAAAACATAGACATTGGGGTTATCAACCCACATGAATACACGTGAAAAACTTGTTTGTCACTGCTAGATGATCTCAAGGTCAAAACCCGCAAAGCTTCCAGGGTTTCCGAAGCCCAACGTCGTAGGTGACATGTTCTCACACCTTGGACTGGTATTGAGACTACGTTTAAGGTAGTGCATACTTGATATCACTGGGAGAAATCGACATTGAATCCCGTGGACTCTTCTTCTACTACAAAAAGAACGTTGGCGAGAGCTGGAACGTGGCAGTCTTCTCCCCTAGGAGCTCCTCTTTTCCTTCTCAACGAGGAATTCAAACAGCTTCCTGTAGACTAGGATAATGGGAGACGAGGAGGTATATTCCAACCATGCCCAATCAAATGGAGTGAATTCCATCAATGGCGAGAGAAGGGACATGGGGAATAGATCAACATTTCAACGTTTGACAGTGGGAGGGTCTAACGGAGCTGGAGCAAACCTTTGAAAGTGACCATTGGAGATGACAGGAGTTAGCTTTTTCATGGGTTTGGAACTGTTCTCTATGATCTCCTACACCCACTCTCAAAATCATGATCGATGAATGTGGGAAATATTCCGAGTGTTTGGATCATTCTATTAAATTCATTACCTTTGAAATTCCATCGTTAGTGTTTTCCATCAAAGCTTAGTACAGAGTGGACACTCCACTGTAGAATTTGTTGGGGGATAATTATCGTAAAATCATGGACGCACATCGAGCACAAGATTTGGATGCATCTTGGGGGTCAGATATCTGGATGAGAAATTCCTCCAGAAAACCGATCTGCCCGCCTAAGAAATATAGACTAGAACTGTATTGTTTGGTTGAATTAGTTTGGTGGCAGACCATAACTATATTGTTTGGATTTGATGACAATAATTCTTTGCTCGTTATTATGATCGAAGAGGTATCAAATAGATAGCACAAGTGGTGGCCATAGAGGGTGATAATGGAATCGACTATTATAACTATTGTTGTTGTGTTGAGCCTTATTCTCTTTACATTCTGGGTAACTAAGAAATGGCGTGATTCCAGTTTACCCACATTTCATCATTTTTAGATAGAATGGTGGTTCTCCTTGTCTTTATTCTCATTTAGAGTGTAGATCCTTAAAATACACAGGGAACAAAAGCATGGTTGGTGTGGCAGTGGTTGTTTTGGACCAAGGTTCTCCTAGAAAGAGGGAGCCAGTTGGCTCATGCAAAGAGGAAGACATGGAGGGCAGGACCTTCCAATATGATGTCAAGGAGAGACATTTCCAGACATGATGCTAAGATTCCAGGAGCATTATACCTTCATAACGGGATCATATCAGATAGAAGAGATAGTTCTAGTGATCATGGATACAACCATTCAGAGAACAAAAGTCCTCATAAGACTTTGAGGAACATGATTCCTAGGGAGTCCTTCACCAGAGTGAAGCCTGAGGTTGGACACTTTAGGATTTTTGGGTGTTCAAATATACATTCATGTACCCAAGGAGAAAAGGACCAAGCTAGACCCTTCATGAAGAAAGGGTACATTTGTGGGGTACAATGAGTCTTCGAAGGCATACTGGATCTACATCCCCGGTCAGAGACAGATTGAGGTGAGCATAGATGTTACCTTTGAGGAGGAGGTAGCCTTCATGATATCTAGAGGATATCACATGGATATTGATAGTGAGAAACAAGAATACATGGTTCCTTCTCCCCCTCCAGTTGATGTTCCTAGAAATATTGTAGTAGGTTAGAAGAGACCTACATGGACTCATCAGACTCCGTAGGAGGAAGAAAGACATGTAGCTCCTCATGGTACCTTCCGAGAGAGAAATATACCTCAAATATATCCATGCTATGCCATAGCTATGAGCCACATCATTGATTTTGAGCCTTCATGTTATGAGGAGGCATCTAGTATGGAGAGATGCCATGATGGAGGAGTATCAGTCCATCATGAAGAATGATGTGTGGTATATTGTTCCGAGACCTGAAAGGAAGTCTGTAGTGACTTATAAATGGATCTATAAGATCAAACATACAACTAATGGAAGCATCGAGAAGCAAAAATCAATTTTTGTTGCTAGAGGATTCTCTTAGGTGGATGGAATAGATTATGAGGAGACATTTTCCTGTTGCTCGATACACTTTTATTAGAATGATTATTTCCCTCAAAACATCCATGGGTTGGAAACTACATCAGATGGATGTGAAGACCACCTTTCTCAATGGAGAGATTGGGGAAGAAATATACATCAAGCAGCTAGATGGTTTCGTCGTACATGAGAAGGAGTCTCATGTGTGTAGGTTGAAGAAGGCCATGTATGGACTCAAGGAGACATATCGAGCTTGGTATGTGAGGATTGATGGACACCTGATGATTTTGGGCTTCAACAAAAGTGTTATTGATCCCAACCTGTACTATAAAACTGTTAATGGTGAGGCCCTAATTTTGGTCCTCTAAGTTGATGATTTATTCCTCATAGGTACATAGAGCTTTATTTTCTAATGCAAGTATGTGTTGGCCTCTAAGTTTGAGATGAAGGACCTTGGTATGATTCACTACTTCTTGGGACTAGCGATGTGGAAGAGAACTAATGAGATCTTCCTGAGTCAGGGGAAGTACACAGTTGAGATATTGAATAAGTTTGAGATACTGAACTTCAAGCCCATGGATATACCAATGATGACGAATCTAAAGAAACTAATTGTGTATTCTTCCGATTTTGACGAAATTGATGTGACTCTGTACATATAGTTGATTGGATAATTGATGTATCTGGTTAACACCAGACCAAATATTTTCTATGCAGTGAGTGCACTTAGCCAGATTATAAATCAGTTGAGATAGACACACTAGATTGTTGTGAAACATGTGTTGAGAAACTTGCGAGGCACAGTTTGACATGGTCTACAATGTACTTCCAGTATTGATATGATATGGCAGGAATATATTGGCTCTGATTGGGCAAGGATCACAGTGGATAGAAAGAGCACCTTTAGGTGTTGCTTCACTTTGGGATCTTTCATGGTTTCCTAGTGTAGCAGGAAATGAACTTATGTGGCATTGAGCACAACAAAATCATAATACATTGCATTCAGTATGAAAGTCAGTGAAGCAGTGTGGATTCACAAGCTCCTTGCAGATCTATCTGAATATGTGTTGGATTCCACCATTATTCATTATGGTAACCAAAGTTGTGTGAAGATCTCTGATAATCCAATGTTTCATGACAAATCAAACCACATTGAGATCAAGTACCATTTCATCTGAGACATGGTGAAAAGGAAGGAAGTATTGGTGCAGTACCTTCCTACAGATGAGCAGGGTGTTGATGTTCTTACCAAACCAAGATGAAATTTAAGTACTTTCGTGAAATACTTGGCATGGAAGAGAATGCCTCCCTCGCTAAGAGGGACTGTTTATGTTTGCAGCTTCCTGAGACATTCTCCAGATCGTACTCCTATGTGACTGATTTGATTTGATCTGTGATGACACTTATCTGAGAAGGGATAAGTGGGGAACCTATCCGAGAAGGGATAAGTGTGGTTGGTCTTATAACCCAATGTCCCATGTGGAGAGCACATGAGGACATGTCAAGCGAGTTGACCCTTGACGTCATACACTATGGGAGTTGACCCTAGTGTTTCTAGAGGGTGTAGCCTCTAGAAGTCCACATGGAGTGCCATGTGTGACAAATTTTTTCCAGATCGTACTCCTCTTTGAATTGAGTTGAGTTGATCTATGAGGACACTTATCGGAGAAGGGATAAGTGGAACACTTATTCGAGAAGGAATAAGTGCAGTTGGGATTATAACCCAACATCCCATGTGGAGATCACATGAGGACATGTCAAGGGAGTTGACCCTTGACGTCATACACTATGGGAGTTGACCCTAGTGTTTCTAGAGGGTGCATCCTCTAGAAGTCCACATGGAGTGCCATGTGTGACAAAATTTCTCCAGATCGTACGCCTTTGTGAATTGAGTTGAGTTGATCTATGAGGACACTTATTTGAGAAGGAATAAGTGCATTTGGGCTTATATCCCATTTTCCCATGTTCAGAGAACATGAGGACATGTCAAGGGAGTTGACGCTTGATGTCTCACACTATGGGGAGTTGACCCTAAGTGTTCCTAGAGGGAGTAGCCTCTAGAAGTCCACCTGGGAGTGCCATGTTTGAAAAATATTTTACTACTATGGTGGTTTTGTACCACTAGAAGAGACTATGTGTCTCTGGACAATAGTTGTGTACTACTATGGAAAGATACCTCCCTAGATAAGAGGGAGTGTTGATGTTTCAACATCGAGCATAACTTCTCCTACATTGGGCTGCATACCAAGGGAGATAGGATATATATATCACAAAGGTGCACTTGTGATAAATGGGCCCAAACATAGTCCTTCCTTGATCATGACAAGTAATAATATGGACTCAAGGTTCTTGAAGTGCTTTCCACGTGTCAGTTAGCATCAAGCCGACATTCACTCATAGGTGTGTGCCTGTGGTGAAAGATCCTGGTGTGTTCTTTGTCCTAGTCATGGTAATTTGACAAGGAATGATAAAGACTCAATATGCTATATGCTATTACATGCAGACCCAAAGTGAGCTTAATCTTAGAGAGAGTTAATGGACTCAGAGGGAGAACATAGAAGGAGTTTGTCCTTGGTTTAGGTGGGAGAGAGATGTCTCCCATGACTGATAGACAAGTGTCATGAGTCTAAGGTGAAGTTTGTATACTTCAAAGACAAGAGTGGCATGTTGCATAATGTCTCCCTCATTGAGAGGGAGTGTTGATGTTTGGACAACATTGTGAAGACATTCTCTAAAGATAATAATTAATAATATAATAATTATTGATTATTAAATATAGAATATAATAAGTAAATGATAATAATAACTAGTTATTGATTATTCAAAGGATGCATCCTTTCATGGATGGTCACCTTATGTTCCCTATATATGGAACACTCATTATTGTAATAATATATCAAATATCTCTCATATCTCATATGAATAAAAACCAACAAAAATCATCCTTGGTATTTAATGGTAAGTTTGTTGAGGGCACGAAAGTCAGGACACATTCACCAAGAACCTTCTTTCTTCAGGACCGTGACCACAGGATAAGAGTAGGGGATCGTACTGGGGTGGATAATGCTTGTGTTAAGGAGTTCCTGGACCATTTTCTCAATTTCATTTTTTTGGGAAAAGGGTTGATGATACAGATAGATATTGGGAGGAAGGATTCTTGGCACAAGGGGAATGGAATGATCATGAACAACACGGGAAGGAGGGAGTCCCTGGGGAGTGGAAAAGACCACTTGATGTTTAGAAAGGATGGATTGGAGGTCTTGTGGCACCAAGGCTGTCTCTGTTGCTTGTATGGCATGGAGTTGGGAAATAACACCAGAATGACCTTTCTTGAGCATCTTTTCCATGCAATGGGAACTAATGATCTTAGGTGAATTGGTGCTGATGCCTTAGAACTTATATTGTTAGCCCTCCTAGTCGAATTGCATGGAAAATTCCTTAAAATCCAGGAGAATGGGACCCAAAGTCCTTAGCCAGTCTGCACCCAACATAATGTCACAACCGCCCATGTTGATAGCAAACATATGAGATTTCAAGTGGTACTCACCAATTTGGAGACACACATTTTCACAACTCCCTCCACATTTCATGGAGCCACCATTGGCAATCAATATTTGGAAATTATTGACTGCACGGATGTAGCAATGAGTTTCTTGGGAAATGCAGCGATGAATAAAATTATGGGTGCTTCCACTATCAACCAGAATGATGACCTTCCTATGCTTGATGTAACCTATTAGCTTGAGGGTTTGGGGAGCAGAGAATCCAGTGAGAGAATTTAAGGAAATGGCATATTCTACTTTGGGAGGGTCTGAGGGAGGAGTTATGTTAGTGGTTTCATGTGACTCAGACACAAGGGGAGTTTCAACATCCTCTTTTGAAATATCCTGCATGATGGCCATACAAATATTTTGTTCCTTAAACTTGTGGCCCAAGAAATATTTGTCATCACAATTATAACAAAGGCCTTTGAGTTGGCATTTATAAATTCCATCCCTGGTCAATTTTTGGATCTTTAGTGGAGCAGAGGGAGTAGTGGGATTTACTGGTTTAGTGTGAGGGATAAAGGAGGGTTTCCAATTTTGAGAAGATACAACCTGTTGTGCTTCTTTAGATATTTTAGTATCCTCCACCCAAATCTAAGGCTGATCCATGAGGACATGGGCCCAAATCTCATCCTTGAGGCCACTGATAAAACACTCTCAAAAAAAGGCATCAGACATGCCCTCTGTTCGAAAATCCAAATGCTCAAAAAAAGTTATAAAGTCTTCTATTGTACTTGATTGTTTCAACTTTGTCAAACGACCCAAATGGTTGGTGTCAATTTCAAATCGTTCATAAAGCTCTGCCACAAAGTGTGTCCAAGCAATATACCCTTGACATGGCGTTTTTCTCCATTGCCACCATTGCCAACGTTCTTGATATAGATGGAGAACACCATACCGGAGTTTGTCCAAGTCATATGTAATGTTGTATAAAGAGAAATAATGTTCCATTTGGGTTATCCAACTAGTGGGATTCGAGCCATCAAATTTGGTCACATCCACCCACGGAAGGCATAGGTCACGTTGAAAGTGATGGTGTTGAAAGTTATGGGAATGAGAGGATTTTTCATCTTCAGTATGTGGAGGTGGGTCAAATAAAGGGTTATATGTAGGGATATGAAGCTTAGTGCAGAGCATCAAAAAGATAGATTCAAGCTGGGTAGTTAGTTCTTGTTTGATTTCCTCCATTAAGGACTGTATGGTTGTATTCATGGCAACAACATTGGCACTGAGTTGTTTCACTTCTTGTTGGGTCTCGGTGAAATTAGATTCCAAGGTATTGAAGCGAGCTTCCAAGTCTTGGATATGGGTATGTGTCATGATGAGGAGGTAACCAAAATGGGGTGGGTGGGGTCAATTTGTTTTCTTCAAAACGATATGTATGAATGTGATAAGGGAGAAGAGATGAATCCAATGGAATAGGTCTCAAATAATGGTGCAAAAATTTCCAGACTTTGTTTTTTTTTTAACATGTGGAGTTATACTTCGGTCTGAAGAATACTGCAATGATGAAATGCCCAAATGATTAACCATGAATAAATGTGTAATGATTTGGCAACCCAAACACAGTTGTGCAACAATAGATCTTGTTTGTTTTAATTTTTTTTCTTTTGTTTCCATCCCCAAGGATTAGGTATTCAAGGGTTCTACACACAAGGGTTTTCCTTGTGCTATAGATATCTAATATACGTGCAAGGTCCAACAGTAGTAATCGGCCCAATATCTTAGGGCACTAACTAAGGAGGCTATACCGTGGCCTTAGCCGTACTACCCGACTACCCAGGTACTAGAGATTATCTTCCCGAGTAATGTTCTCGGTGGCACTATAGCAGTCAGGTGGTTGATCAGTTTATCTGAAAAGGGCTCAGGTAATATAGGTTGATCTGTACACAAGTGTTGTCTGATGCACTACCACTCGAAGGGGTACCAACATGGGTTACAAGGGTGGCCAACAGATGTGCGCTTAAGTACCACTTGTATTTCTTGTGTGTATGAATCCCTCAACCGCAGGTTTATGCACGTAATGATAGATCTTTGAGGCTTAAAGACATCAGAATATGTCTCTACCCTAAAAAAAAAATTAACCCACAATTTCTGCCAAGGAAAGTACTCTGATGCCACTTGTAATAGACCGGATATAAAAAGTATCCAGAATTGAAATAAAATTCTAGAAATGGTGGAATAACAACAATATAACCAGAAAAATCACCACAATAACACTGAAATGATATAAGAATAACAATAAAAATAACACTTTGATTCTGAGAGCAATGTTCACGGGCCTCTTGTAGGGGGAAACCTCCAGTTTATCAGAGCTCTATTACAATAATATCCAATCTAGGGTTCTCATACCCTCGACTCCTATTTATACTAAATATGTCTATCAAAAGAAGAATCTAGAGGAAGATCCTTCTATAAGAGGAAGCTTCTATTAGGTCTTCTTACATTCGAATTATTCTATTTTATTGTAAGGCCTTATTAATGTTGACCTTTATTACATCTGAATATATTGTTCTAACTATGTGCAGGTTAGGACCCTAACAGAAATAGTCAGAGAAGAGGTTTTTGGTGCTATTCTAAGTGCAAGCGATGATTGTAAATGCTTTTTGCATATTGTGTGAGATTGGCAAGGCTAAGTGCAAGTGATTGTAAGAGACTGCGAAGAGGCTTTGTGTTGTAACTCAGGGAAAGAGGATCTAGCAGAGTGCGCGCAGATCTCCTGTCCTCTGCGAAGTAAGATATCATGGCTCTGTGCATGTAGAAGATTGACATAAATAAATAAAGAAGAAGAGTTGGTGTATGTAGCCCTAGGGTGGGGGTGAACCACGTATATCCCGTGTTGTGGTTGCTTTGTTCTTTATGGTTGTTCTCTTATTTATGTGGTTAAATGCTTAGTGCACTGATATATTCTTAGAAGAATATAATGTGATAGATTAGTGTTGAATAAGAATGAATGCTAGATCTGATCTATGTTGGCATGCTTAGTGCTTGAATCTATTGGATCTATGTGAATACTGCGTTGATCTATTATTAGGGTTTAGTTGCGCTTTAAACTAAGATTGAATACTAATGAACTATAATTGGTAAGTGCTATGTTAAGGTGTTACAATCACATATCTGTGTCCCAGCTAAGGTTGTAGACATATGGGTCCTGCAACCACCCATGCCTCTACCTTGAGTGAGACTTCATCTACTTCGCAGGTGTTACCGAAAGGGCCAGTAGTTAGGGTTTTGTTGGTGCATTGTTGTAAGTGTTGAACCCTGGGTCTGCCCCTGTGCCAACAAATGGTTGGAACTAGTAAAAAAGTCAGATTTGAAGAAAAGAGGTAAGACCTAAAAGCTTTGTGATTTGATAAAAGTAAAGTAAAATTTTTTGGTTAAAGAGGTAAGATCTTAAAGCTTTGTGCTCTGATAAAGGTAAGAACAGTGAAAATTTTTGATTGAAAAGGTAAGATAAGTGGAAATTTTTGTTTCAAAAGTATGGATCTAGGTATGTTTGATCAATTTTGTCCTAGCTTGAAAAGTATGGAACAACTAGATGAAAGAAGGTTTGATATGAGTAGATATGACAAAAATAGTGAAAGATATGTTATTCCTATGCATAGAAAGAATGTTTGGACTAAAAAATGGATGGAGGATCCTAGAAATAAATTTTTGCAGGCTAGATACTATGATCCTAATGCACACTATAGGAAAGGTTGGGGATCATTTCAAAGAAATCGAGGATTAATGTAATGACTGGTTTTAAATTAAAATCTAAAAACTCTACCAAATCCTACCAAATGTACAACAATTTCTACCAGGTTTATAAAAGAAGAATTATTCCAAATTTTCTCAACACTTACGCAAATAAAATTTATCATTGAGTAATAAATATAATTAAAACAATGCATAAATTTGAATTGAATACCTTAACTCTGATGCTAATTTCCGTTGCCAGCTGCCTTGCTGCTGCTCTCCTGCTACCTGCTACACAGTCCAGTCTTGTTGCAAACACAGAAAAATAATTGCCCAAAACTATTGTCCACCCTGCCAACTAGGAAAATGACCTAGCTCTAGGATATCTACGGATATCCTGGCCCTCCGAGCCCAAAACCTCTAGCAACTCGGTGCCTTCCTGATAAATATGTCACAACTAGCAAATCCCGTGCCTCAATCTGAGCACACCAATCACACAACCCCTCTCGGCTCTCTGCAATACTCAAGGCTCTCCAAACTCATGGCCAACTTCCCCCGTAGAATGATTCCTCCTCCCAACTCCTTCCTCCCTTATCCCTCCTTCACCGACTCCCCCCGCATTTACCTCCTCACCTAACTCCTTTATTACCCTTATCCATTACCATTAATTCTTTTATCTTCTTGGGATTCTTATTTTATCCCTTGTTGTATACGCAATCCACTTTGTATCATATTCCATTAATTAAATACCTTATCCCATTTATTTAATGTTCCCTATCTTTTATTTAATGTTTGTTATCCCACTTATATACGTAAGTTTTAATAATTTAGATTATAAACCCTATTAATTCTTTACTCACATAATTAAAAAGTTGATTAATAATTAAATAACCATTGGCAATTATGAACAATTAATTAATGATAATTAATTTAGTTAATATTATATAATAAACAATTTTTAGGATTATATTATTAATTAATTATAATTAATAATCAAGGGTCGTTACATACACCCACCCTTCAGGAAAATTCGTCCCGAAG
>ML793434.1:507239-538749 GCA_009831015.1 Picea engelmannii | reverse complement strand
TGAATATCTTGATTGTTCATATCTAAATCTTAAAGAATAGTTTATAGCTTTGTGACCAAAATTAGAGCAGAGAAAACAATAACCATAGAAAAAATCTTTGTACCTTGAAAAAATATATCTTCTTTGAGGAGGTCGACTTCTGACATACCAATAATCTTTCTGGTCTACAAATTCGGTTCTGGGGATTTTTATTTCATTTCTTCTTGGTGGAAGATTTTCCTTCTTTGTTTCTGCAGAGTGACTGTTGTCAATGTTTGAGGGTTTGACAAACTTGATAGATTCTGTATTAGATAGATGATCACTACTTGATCCTTCTTCATATCCTAATCCAACTTTCAACTTTGAATTTCTTTGCTGATTTATAATGGAGGTTAATTCTTCTGAGGCTTTAATACTTGGCATATTTTGATGATACAATCCTTTAAATTTCTCCATTTCTTTTCTAGTTTTTACTATCTCTTCTTCTAAGGCTTCACACCTGAATTTATTCTCTAACAATTGTTGTTTTAGTATGTCTTCTATTTTCTTTGCCTCTTCTAATTCCACTTTCAGCAGAGCAAAGTCTTCATCAGGTTTTTCATTGTCTTTCTCGAACTATGTCAACAATTGTTTTTGCTTTCTGTTTTTGGTTCTGAGTCTATCGATTTCTTCCAATGCACTGATCAGTTCTCCTTCCAAATCAACCACAACTTCTTCATCATTTTCATCACTTCCTATGCTTTTATTATCATAATCCTCCTTGGCCATAAGCATGAAGTCATTTGTCTTATCTTCACAGGATGTGTCACTATCGGTGTCTTCTGAGGAATTGCCATTATTTACAGCCAAACTTTTCTTCTTATTATATTTATTTTATTTTTACTTCTTTTTATCATCAGAGTTCTGGTCCTTTTTCTGATGGGGACACTTGGATGCAATATGAATTATCTTACCACAATTAAATCATTTGAAGGGAAACTTCCCTTGATATTTTCCTGATCCTTTCTTTAACCTTCTTACAAATTTTTCCTCAATATCATCTAATTCTGAATCAGTATTCTTGTCTGCTTTAAAAGATGCTTCTCTAGTACTGGATTTGTCTTTTTTAATTCTCATTTCATATGCAGTTAGAGTTCCTAGAAGTTGATCAATGGTCAGAGTTTTAAGATCATTTAATTCTTCTATTGCAGAGACTTTTGGATTAAATTTATCAGACAAAGATCTTAAAATCTTTTGAACTAAGAGCGAGTCATCAAACTTCTCACCAAGACCCTTCATGGCATTTACAATTTCTTCAACTCTTAAAAAATACTTGCTAATTGTTTCATCTTCATTCATCTTTAGTTGTTCAAATTTCAATCTGTATGTTTGAAGTTTGGCATCTTTTACTTTCTCATTTCCTTCATAACTGTTAATAAGTTTATCCCACATTGCTTTGACAGTATCAAGATGCATCACCTTTACAAAATCAGCTTTAGCAAGTCCATTCAAGATAGCATTCAGTCCCTTAGCATTAAAACTAAACTCTAACTTATCATCCTTGGAGGCTAGCATAACAGGCTTTGTATATCCAGTCTCTACTACATCCCAAACATCAACACCCAAGGCCATTAAGTAAGTTCTCATTCTAATCTTCCAAAAGGAAAAATTTGTTCCATCAAACAGAGGGGGCTTAGAGGCTGAAGTTCCTTCATGACTTGTCATGTTTAAGCTTACGGATCTACCTTTAAATAAAAGGAACCCGCTCTGATACCAATTGTTGAAATTACTAATACAACTGAGAGGGGGGAGGGTGAATCAGTTGTCTTTGAGCTTAAACAATTATAAGTCTATTAAAATATTATTAATCTTTTCTCAAGTGATCATTAACATTATACAACATATGGACAGTAAAAGTAAAAATCACCAGTCACACATAAGGTATACACAAAGACAGATTTTCACGAGGAAACCCATAAAGGGAGAAAACCTCTTCTTCTTCGAAAAGATAGGCAGTCTTTTAATTTATGTACATCATCTTTAATTGAGAACCAACTCAATGTGAGGCTACTACCTCTGTTTTACAATCTGCAACTTGTTTGAGAGCACCAACTCTCTGGTTTCTCTAGCACCCACTAGAAGGAAGCACCAACACCCTGGTTTCTCTAGAACCCACTAGAAGGAAGCACCAACTCCCTATATGTTCTAGCACCAACTAGATCGAAGCACCAACTTCTAGTTACACAGGATCCAACCTGTATAACAGAGAACACTTGTTCTCCCTAGCACCACCCTGCCACCCTGGTTTCTCTAGTTGCAACCAGATGGAAACTACAACTTCATGTATTCAAGCTCCCACTTGAAGCTCTGAGGACAACAGTCCTCCCAAGCACCTCCCAACCTCCCTATAATATGAATGGATAAATAAATAGTCAACTTTACAGATAAATCAGTTCTTACCAATCTTTCTTTGTTCTGTAAATCTGGTCTTCTACACACTGTTCTGCTTCTCTTGTCTTCCTCTGTCTGTTCAGCAGGTATGCTCTGCATCAACTCATTCTCTCATTCTGCTCTACTTCAACTTCTCTTCATCATCTTTTACTCTTCATTGAGTTTCTTCTCACACTGTGCATCTTCTCCATCTCACACTGCACATCCTATTATTTTTCATTTCTTACATTTTCATTCTTTTCTCATACAGAACAGCCAACCACCCATTGTCTTTCTCTTTTTCTTTTATACACCCTCACGGCGGTTCAACTTCCCATCTCCTTCGGCAAAAGTAAGACAAAAGTCCGAGCAACTGAAATGCCAACAGATTTGCAATCATGAATCCGTTTCACTAACAGATTCGTAACTGAGGGGTTAACTGTGAGAGAGAACAGTACCCTTCCGATCATATTCCAATTTATCTGCACTGTTGGATGAACTATATTGACATTGCCTTTAAATCGGGTTTCAGCATTTCAGCAATCCTATGCTGAGTGTCTCTACACTTCATTTCGCGATCCCTGAAGTTTCGATACAAAACTTTTCTACACTAGCTCCTTCCCCAATATGACTATGGTCATAACCAAGCACCTATGCAAAAAGTGCTTTCGCGATTTCTCATTTCATGATTTTCGACACTACACTCCGTTGACCCCAAGTCAGCAAACTTTCGATCACTTGCCACATGTCCTGTGATTCAATGGTCTATATGTGATCTTGATTCAATGGCTACGATTGAATCGCGATTTTGTGATTTCGACATTCTTATTGCATTGGGTTCTTTGCCTCTCCATGTCGTGATTCACAAAACTCTGATATGGAGTTAGATCGACGGTCCATATCTGATCTCTATTCAACGGCTGCAATTAAATCGTAATTTCGCATATCGCGAAATCGGTATTCCTGATGTTAATAATCTTTGACATATCCAACTCTCTATCCCTGAAACTCCGACAAGGACTGGAATCAATGGTCCAGATTAAACCTTAATCTGACGGCTCAGATTACATCGCGATTTCGCATATCGTGATATCGGGATTCCTGATGTTAATAATCTTTGACATGTCCAACTCTCGATCCCTGAAACTCCGACAAGGACTGGAATCAATGGTGCAGATCAAACCTTAATCTGACAGCTCAGATTACATCACGATTTCGCATATCGCGATTACACCTGCTTCTCCTTGTACCTTAAAGGACGTGCGGGTTCTTCTTGATTCAATGATGGTCGGATCCTGCGCTTGGATCTAATGGTTGAGATATGTCCTCCTCTTCAACGATCTCTTCTTGTCTTCATTCATATCTGATGACCCTCGTTCTTTTGAGAATTTTGAATGGAATCCAACGATCAGAGATTCTTCTCAAACTTTACGGGTCTTCGATCATTCAATCAATGTTGCGTTGCCTTCAAACATTCGCCTTCGATCATTCAACCTTCCTGAACTTATCTTCTGTTTGCCTGTCAATTACAAACTTCCTGTACTCATGCCATCTTCACTGTTGTACTTGCCATCAATGACAAGCATTCGCTGTTTGTTAAATATTTGCCAACAATCCTCTATACATTCTTCATGTACTCATGCCATTCGCTCTTCCTATACTTATGCCATTCGCTCCCTATTAAATATTTGCCAACAGAGTGTTGACACCTTCATTAGCTAGTTGGTATGCTACTTTGTTGGCCTCTCGTTTGATGTGTGAGGGGATAAGAGTAATGGGAGGAAGTAGTGAGGCTTGTAGAAAAGAGAGGGGACCTGCGAGGTGCCAAATGGGTGTGATTTTCTCTGAATCCGATCCCTGGATAATTATTGTGGCTAGCGAAATGATAAATTTACAATCTCCTTCGATTATTAGGGGCTGAAAATTGATGTCTAGAGATAGTTGGAGTCCTTTGATGAGGCCCCAAAGCTAGCTAGAGTTTTTATTGTTGTACCCCAGAAAGCCCTCTTTGAGATGCTTGATTTTCCTTGTGTTGTATTTAATTACTGCTCCAAATCCTGTTGGTCCAGGATTACCCTTGGAGGCTCCGTCAAATTTCATCTTCCAAAAACATGGGGGGGAGGGGAAGGTCCAAAAGGTAATGTGTCGGGTTGGAGGGAAGGGGGGATCAGAGATAAAGAGGGGGTGTTTTTGGGTGATTGTCTTCTAGGCATTAAATATGATGGATTCTGGAGGGGCAATGGGGATATCATCTTGATTCCATGTTTGAATTTGAATTGTTTCCCAAATGATTTCCATAATCTTATCCCAGATATCGAAGGGGTGAGAGAGTTGAGAGTAGAATATGCGTCGGTTTGTTTCTTTCCAAATCTACCAAACAATAAGACCTAGCATGAGTTGTCAAATTCTATTTAGAAGTGGGATTTTGCAATCCCCTGATCCCCAATTTTTTATAGTGTTGGGAATGCTAGTCCCGTCACGCTTCGTTTGCTGCATGATTATTGTGGCTTGGTCCCAGATCTAATTACTGACATGACATTGGTAAAATATGTGTTCCATGGTTTCTTCATGTTGGTTTCATAAGTGACAAATGGAGGGCCCAATGAAGCCCCATTTGCTAAGGTTGTCCCAGGTGAGGAGTCTATTCTAGACGAGGAGCCAAAGAAAGGTGGAGACCTTTGGCCAAAGCTTAGTCTTCCAGATTATGTGCCAAATGTGATCTTTTTTATTCTTGTGGAAGTTATCATGAATCTGATAGGCCTACTTGATTGTGAAAGTACCTTTCATGGAATATCCCTAGTGAAGGATGTATTTATCTGTGTTGATACAAATTTTCTTGTTTCCCACTATTTCTAAACAAGGTTGCATCTTGAAATTACCCAGTAGATGAATATATTGAGGAAGCACTTTCCAACTACGCCAAGGGGTTTGATGTTAGGTATTAAGCTAGGGTCTGGATACTCTGAGGTGTATTAACTATGGAACGTAGGTATGAAATGGAATTAGGATTTCCAGAGAGTGTAAGGGAGGTTGTTTCTCCCAGGAATCTGTCTAGAACTGAGTGCTTTGTCCATTTATGACTTCCCAGAAGGTGTGCTTTTGGATGAGTGGATGATTGCTTCAGGTCGTATTCCAAATATTGGATCCTTGGATCTGATCCTTAATCCTTATGAGTTCCTCTTGCTATGGATAGGGGGCATATTTGTGCCTCCAGATTCATTCCCAGAGTTCATAAGGATATTTTATCCATCGCCACCGAATTTTCTCTCCCATAACACTGTTGAGCTTCCCTAGATCACGGAGCCCCAAGCCCCCTAGAGCTCTGGGTTTGCAGATTTTATCCCAACGAAACAAGGCCCATGTTTTCCCTTGTTTGTGTCCATGCCAGAGGAAGTTTCACTAAATATTTCATATTCTTTTTATGATTGTTTCTGAAGATGAGAAAGATGAAAACGTGTAGGCTAGAATGGCTTGAAGCATTGATTTCAGGAGGATGAGCCTCGCAGGGAGATTGAGGGTCCTGAAGGTCTAGGAGATGAGGTAGTTAGAGATTGAGAGGATGATGGAATTCTAGGAGGTGTTTCGAGCTACTGAGCCTGTCATGGGTAATCCCAGGTAATTAGATGGAAGGGAGCAATGAGGGATATCAAGGAGTCAGGAAATGTGTTGTTGTATTGTTGTTGGCATGTTGAAAAATAAGAGTTGTGATTTCTCCAAATTAAAGGTGGCACCAGAGGCATCACTAAAGTATGAGAGAATGGTGCGGAGTTTGGAAGCTTCCATGGCAGCGAGGGTGTTCAGAAGCAAGGTATCCTCAACAAACTGGATGTGAGAAGCTGTCGGTTGGAGCCCATGAATAGAAATACTTTGTAGGGTTCCATTTGATATTGATGAAGAAAAATACCTCCCCAAACCCTCATCCATCATCACAAAGAGGAAATAGGACAGTGGGTCTCCTTGGCAGATACCTCGAGTGGGGGAGAAAGGCCTGGAGGGACCACCATTGACTAAGATGGATAAAAAGGTTGAGGATGTGAGTTTCATGATCCGGTCTATCTAGTCTATGTTGAACCCAAAGGCTAAAAGGATGGAGTGCATGTATTTCCAACTTAGTTTGTCAAATTATTTAGAGAGGTAAAGATTTACGAGAATACCTGGAGTTTGAGTAGTCTTGAGAGAGTGGATGATTTCATGCACCAAGATTATGTTGTCCATGATGTGTTTCCCCTCCACATAACCTAACTATTCCTTGGAGATAATGTGAGGGAGTATGGGTTTGAGCCTGAGGGATATGACTTTTGTGATGATCTTGTAGATGACATTGCAGAGCAAAATCGATCGAGATTGATTTGGGTTTGTGACACACTCTTCTTTAGGAATCAAGGTGAGGAATGGAGCATTAAGAGTTGATATCACCTACTTTGAGGTTCTGGATTCCTCCACTAGTGCACAAACTTATAATTAAACCATTGACCAACAATAGTGGAATAAATTAGTGGTGAAGCCTTCCGGCCCTGGGGACTTACCTGAGGGCATTTCCTTGATATCTTGATCAACCTCCTCCTACATGATTGGCCTCATAAGGGATTTATTTTTCTCAGGGGTGATAAGGGTGGGGATATGTTAAGTGATTCTTCTGATGAAAGGTGTTCTATCAAAAGGAGGTTCAGAGAGAAGCTCTTTGTTGTAGGTG
This sequence comes from Picea engelmannii, assembly GCA_009831015.1. NCBI lineage: Eukaryota > Viridiplantae > Streptophyta > Pinopsida > Pinales > Pinaceae > Picea > Picea engelmannii. Next base: position 531,668 of record ML793434.1, on the reverse strand, counting down.
ACTAGCTCATCTTCAATGCATTCATGGTATAGTAAAGTGTTTCCTAGTGAGTCTTTAAGATTTGTAATTTGGTTGATGTACCATCTATGTATCGTGGAGCGATTTAAGAACTTTGTGTTTCTTTCCCCATCCTTTATCCATTGGACCCAAGATTTTTGCTTCCAAATAATCTCCTCCTGTTTGTGGTGTTCTGCAAGTTGTTTCTTTAGAGTCATTTCCTCCTCTAGCAAGGTTTCCAAGTATCTTGAGACAATGGAATCCTATTCAACCTCCTCCAGAAATTGTTCAAGGGATTTGTTTGAAAGGAAAATGTCACCAAATAAATTTTTATTCCAATCCTGAAGATGTTTGAAATTTTTTAGACGTTGTTGGAATTTATACATTCATGTGCCATGTTCAATTTCTGCATTGGCCCACCATGTAAGAGAAAAATACAAGAAGTATGGGTGGCTTAACCAGAATTTCTCAAAGGGAAAGGGTTTAACCTTTGGTGTTGATGTTGTCTCTACCAAAACCTTGACTTCCCAGTGATCTAAGCTGGCCTTTGTGTGGATGTCTGCCTCAATCAGTGTTCCTTCAATCATTATGTTTTTTGAATTTTGAAAATGCTTCAAACAACTAGCTATGTGTTGAGTCCATGCTCGTTTGTTGGTCCAGGAAAAGGCGTCATTCCTTGTCTCAATGTTAATTAGCTTGAGGCTATCTATAAGGTGATGAAACTTGTTATTGTCTTGGTCTGTGCATTTCAGACCCCCGCTTTTTTCCTCTAGGGTGAGGATGATGTTGAAATCTCCTCCCAAGATCCATCGTTCTTGTCCTCTTAGTGTGTTGATGTAAGAAATACTCTCTATGAAGTGATATTTTCTTGAATGAGCTAAGGGCCATAATCATTAGTAATGACGCCTTCTTTTCTAGATCCTATAACTTTGTATTTAGCGGTGAGCATCCCCATTATTGAATAGGCAGGTTCTAAGATGATTGTGGTCAGATTTGAGAGGATGGATAATCCCCCTTTTTCCCCTTTGGAGTCAGTGTAGGTGAAGTTACAGTGCCTCCAACATATTTTGAATGTTTCTTCCGCCATATTTCTTGCACTTTTGGTTTCCTGAAGTAGTAGTATATCAAGATTTTTTGATTTAACAAATTTTCGAAGAATCCTTTGTTTGGATATTCCATTGATACCTCTAATATTCCAAGTGATTATATTCATCATATTTACTTGCGAGGAGAGTGAAAAGAGCCTTCCGATAGGCGTTGTATTTTCCCTAAGTTAATTATGAATTTGCCTACCTCTTTCATTAATTGTTGTGCCAACTTGTGCCCATGTCTCTTTCTTTCTTTCTGGTTTTGCTTGGGATTTGGATCCAGCTCCAGGTGTATGCCTAGGTGAGAGGTGGCTCGTTTTGTGGATTCAATGAAAAAAATGTGAAATTTTATGAGTTTCTCCACCGAGATGGACTGTAGTTCTTTTCGGTTGAATTCATCCTCCAGCTTATCAAGGTCGATGTCCTCAAGTTCCTTTTCATCTATTTGCATGATGATGCCACCACCATCTTCGTCTGGGATTTTTCTTAGCACTATGTAGGATTGGGGATTTTCACTTGAGATCTATTCTAAAACTGGATCACGGGTTTGATTTTCCTTACCGGTTCCTTTGCCTAGTTCTATATTTTTGTGGGGTTTTTCCACTTCCTCCATGTCTGGTAGTTTGTTGAGAGCATCGAAGGAGTTTCAAGTTTGGATCGTCTTGTTTTTTGGTTGCGTGGATTTTTTTAATGTGTTCTTCTTGTGTCCCTGGACATGGGTGAAACCATCTTGCTATGTTTCCTCTGTCGTTGGTCTAGTTGGTGCATTGAGGGGGGAATATATGAAGAGATTCCCATGTTCATGAAATTTTTGACATTTGTAAGGGATGTATTCATAGTCTATGGTATGTTTCCATTCTCCGTCTTGATACTCTATGCTAACAGATCCTAGAAGGGATTTTGAGATGTTCATGTAAACACAGATTCGTGCATAGCAAGTGTATTTTATATGCTTTGTGGATTATGATTATTTGACATACCTTCCTAGTGTGTTTCCAATGCTCATCAGGATTTCCTCGAGCCAGAAATCCTAGGGAAGGGAGTACATGCATATACAGACTGGGGCACAAGAAAAGTATTCTTTTTTCGGAAAGAAACGATTTGTCTAAAACTGCAGATATAAACCATCCAAGTTGTAGAAGTAGGGACCATTTTCAAAAACCCTATCTTTATCCTCCATGATATAGAATATGATTGTGAAGAAGCCTTTCGATCTTAGTTGCATCTCATAGTCACCTTTCAGATTCCACCAGTGCTTGATCCATTTCGTGAGATCCTTCTCTGATGGGCAGATCCCTAAAAATTTTTCGATCAAAGTGTGATCTTTCATAAAATGGGTATGTTCTCCTACCCTTGTAGATTTTATTACATATTTTGGTTTTGTTGGTGCTTGCGGTATGCATTTACCTAGTACCTAGTTCCGAGATTCCTTTGGATGCGACGACTGAGATTCCATGTCCATACTTTTTTCAGAGATTTTTTCTTCTTGTAGCAGGTGTTCTCTGATGTGTGGAGGTGGTTCAAAAGAGGGTCATCGGGCCCTAAATCCATCCTTATAATTTGTTGTGGCATTAATGTATGAGGGTTTTTTCACCCCTCCTTCCGAGGTCATGATGCATGAGCAGGACCAGCCAAGAACATAGGTACAATGTTGTGCAAATTGGTGTAGAGTTGGGTTTGACGTTGCAGTGGGTAGAGCATGCAGCTCGCATAAACCCTAGTTCATAGAAACCCTAGTAGAGCTCAATCTCTAACCTTCTTTTAGTGATATTTAGTTTTCATATATCAATATAAAAATACTTTATTGTCATGTTATTTTTTCAGGAAAATTATGAAAATCCCAGAGGACCCACGAGTTGATATCTGAAACATTCCAGTAGGAATGTACAAAAAAGTGTACAAGGAGATGGTCAAATAATTGGACATAATTGCATCACAGGAAGAGATATCTCAACAACAACGTGCTTCAAATGTATGTGATCATTGAATTTTTCTATTAGGTACAAATAATTAATTATACATTAAATATTAATTTTCAAATATTCTCTTACAGGAAAGAAAAGAAAATGGAACTCATTCTACACATAAAACTGGATGACAAGGAAGAAAAGGGTTGGTAACAAATTTTGTGAGTAATTGTTATTTCCTTATAACAACTTATGTTTTTTTTTTGCATATTTTAAGTTGTTTTACAATAGCCATCATTGAATATCTTCAAATAGGTGCTAAAATACAAAGAAGAGCCACCCGGAAAATTGATTGACATTGGGTTAATTAAGGGTTGTGAGTATATGTTGGCATATCAAGAATTAATTATCGAATTTGTAAGTATATTCTATGTTGTTTTACTTCCCACATTTTATAATTAATGAAACAAAAATAATACTTTATATTAAATCTATGATTTATTATGGGGTATAAAACTTCTAGGAAACAAAGTATGGAACTGAGCTAACAAAAGAATTGTTGAAACAAGGCATGATATTTGATTTTGAACATATGTGTATGATTCATGAGTGATTTCTTGCTTTGGAAATACTCTTTTCAATTTACATTCATGTATATTATTTATTTCAATTTCCATTATTCTCACCAATGTAGATAGACTCATTACATTTATTTTCATGTTTGTAGATGGAACTTCAAGAAGAACAAAACAAATGAAGCAATCAACAAAACATTCAAAAACATAACCCAAGGCATGGAAGTAGCTTGAGAATGAACAACAGTTCTGGTGAAGAATGACGAGCAATATATTTGGATATCAATGCAAGCTGTAATTGTATTATTTTGAAATAATTGTCTGTGAAAATCAAACATTTTTGTTTAATGTAATGGACATAGTGTCCCGATTTAAAGACAAGGTTTTACTGACGAGTGTCCCATTTTGTATGACAAGGAACCTATTATTCATATAATAAAATATGTTTTAATTTATTCTATTGTGTTGTCCAATGTCGTTGTGAAATTCTACATCGTTAATTAAATATATGGATGACTAAATATTATAATGAAGAGATGAAAAACATGATGATATAACAAATTAATCCAAACATCATATCCAGATTCACTAATCAAAATATAAGATATATGTAATTGTTTTGATAAATAATGGAATTAAAAAATAATAATAATTGCACTATCACACGTCGATGTTTCTCGATGTATTTTAATTATTAATCTCATCAATTCGTTTAATATTAAAACTCACTAGTGTGTTTAATATTAAAAATTTGGTCATCGGTGTGTTAATATTATACGAAGCACTGGTACATATGAATTTTTAATATGCACCAATGCTATTGTGTTATTGATAAGTACCAAGTCTTCTTTGTTACTAAAAAGCACCAATGTTTTTGTTGATTAAGGTTGGTTGTCATTGATGTCAACCCTTGAAGAAAGCCCCATAGCACAAAGGTTTGGGTAATGGACCCAATATTGTTTCATGTAAAGGTGACTCATTATTGTCTTTTCATGGTTGATAAGAAGTAAATATGGATGAATTCCAAAGTGGTCCTCTTATGGTGAAATCCCTCATGGGAAGACACTTTGCGGAGTAAGAGAACCCATGCTTAATTGTGGAATAATGAGATGAAGGACAATGAATTTGTCAGGTAAAATATCCTATATGGATAGTGCTTGTCATTCCATTTATGGTGGTATGTGGAATGTCACATAAATCCTCGCAGTTAGAGAGTTATGGCCATGAGAAGTTAGAGACCCCAAGTTTGGGTAATGGACCCAAGTTTGTTTGATGGATAACGGTATGAGTTATGATATATTTCCAGATAATACTATTCTATATGAATATTACATTTCATTCCATTTCTATTGGTATGTGGAACATCACATAACTCCTCACGGTTTGAGAGTTATGGCCTTACGAAGTTGGAGGACCCTCATATGTCATCTAGAAGCCCCAAAAGGTCAAAGTAGTCAAAGTGGTTTAATAGTTTTTAAAAGGTAAATAATAAAGTGAAGTAATGAGTGTATTATAATTCAAATTGAATACAAAATAAATTATTTCGATAATAAATTTAATGGAGAAATCAGAAGTGGGTTAACCCTAAAATAAGGAAAGTGGGGCCAAGTGACCTAGAAGATGTTTTTAAGGAAGCTACTTGGAGAGTATAAATAAGAGGCAAGGCTATCTCATTTTAATCACACTTGAGAATATTGAATATATATAGGTGTCTGAGGTAACCAAGTATATCTAAGCCAAAATTCTAAGGGAAGGTGAAGAAAAGAAGGCCGAAATGCAAGGAAGGATAAATTCTTTTGATAGTGCTTTCTAAGGTATGTTATTTACAGGTCATCTCACCATTTTCGATATAACTTTTTTTATATAATTCTTCAAACCCTGAAATTGCTATTCCATTGATAAAACATATCCAAGTATCTATGGTAAACAATTCAACCTGTCGGTCATTGTATTTTTAGATTTACACTCCGTGGAAAATAGGGTTTGTGGCTAGTCCTAAAACTAGTAAAAAAAAGTTGTTTCGGGTAAAAACGTCATAAATTCTTCATAATAGATCCAAATTTAGTGAAACCAAATGTTTTTGTTAGGGTGCAATATTTAGTATGTTGTGTAATAGTTTCATATCAATTCAAAAAATATTCCATGCGGGGAACGCTCTACAAAGTCGCTTTCTAGAATAAGCCAAAATTCAGCAAGGTATGTCATTTTTGCTATAAATCCCTTTATGAGAGGTTCCAAGTAGTGAAACTGGAAGGAATTGCATAAAAAAAACTGAAGAACATTGTGTAACAGTTTCATATCTTTATACATTACAGGTACAAAGTTACGATTACTTCAAGTTAAGGTTGTTGACTAATCCAAAACTAGGCATGTGAGACTAAAGAACCATTTGATGAAAATGCTAGTCTCTTATTGTTGAAGTTAAGGAAGGTTTTCAGGAATGTGATAATATAACAGGTCTATTACAGATCTACAAATTAGGTTTGGATGATGAAATTTATGAGATCTTTTGGTTGAGGTACAGGTTGAGTACATGGTTGAGACAAGTAGTTGATGAGTTGGCACATACATGAGGTGTATAGTTGATGATGTTGGTACATATTGATGAGTCATAGTTTCTGAATAGTTGACACATGATTGGTACATACTTAGTGTATGGTTGTATTCACTTGTTTATGGTTCAGTTTGATTACAGGTTATTTGGTACAGGTTGATTACAGGTTGAGGTACAGGTTGATGCATGGTTGATGCATGGTTCATATTTATTGGTACAGGTTTACAATGGTATATATCACAGTGAAAGGTTGACAGTGGTTCCATCATTCTAATTCTACTACAGGGTGGAAGGATGGGGCAAGGACAGATGTTTGTAGCCACCTTCCGGTTGTAGCTAGAGAACATAAGGGGTTGTAGCCTTCTTATGGTTGTAGCCAAAGAATTGGGGAGTTGGAGCTTCCCTCAGGTTGTATCCTGAGAAACTAGGGGGTTGGAGCCTCCTTCTAGTTGCAGCTGGAAAACAAAGGAATTTGGTGCTTCCAATGAATGTAATTCTTCAAGACAGATAAGAAAAAACATTAGGTCATTTTCTCCCGATTTGAGTTTCCACATAAAACATTGGTGTACTGTGTATGTGTATGTTTATTCATTTGTTCATTGCTTATTTACTCTACAGTTATTGGATGATAATGCTTCATTGATATAACACTTGGATTATATGTTTAAAAAGGATTATATTGCTCTATTACTTATTCACCCCCCTTGTCAATAATCCAACAATTGGTATCAGAGAAGGTTCCTTCAGAAATTAGTTTAACCAGTGAAAGGTAGATCATGGAGAGTACCAACTCATATAAAATGGAATACCACAGTTTGATGGACAAAAGTATGCTTTTTGGAGCATAAGGATGAGGACATATATACAGGGACAGGGGTTTCAAGTTTGGTAATCGATTGTAGTTGGATACATAGCACCAACAATTCCACCAACAAATGACAAAGAAGTAAAACTCGGTGAAATAATTCCAAAGAAACAAATGCACTTTTGAATGGTCTCAGTGATACGGTATTTACCAAAGTTGCACACTGTAAATCCGCTAAAGAGATTTGGGACAAGCTTCAAAATATTTATGAAGGAGATACCAAAGTCAAAGTAGCAAAGCTTCATACTTATAGAGGTCAGTTCGAACAACTAAAAATGAAGGAAGATGAAGATATCGTAGCCTACTTTTTACGAGTCTATGAAACAATGAATGCAATCATAGGATTGGGAGAAGAAATTGAAGAATCTATAATTGGTCAAAATATGCTAAGATATCTTGCTATGAGATTCAACCCTAAGATATCAGCACTAGAAGAAAGATCGGATCTAGTCTCAATAAGAATGGATGAACTGCATGGAATCTTTACAGCATATGAAATGAGAACTGAGAAGGAAAATCCAAATGTAAAAGAAGCATCATTTAAGGAATCCAAAAGATCAAAGCAAAAGAAAAAAGAACAAGAATAATATAGCAGCAACAGTGACACCTCGGAAGATGATGAAGAAGTGGCCAACTTCGTCAAAATATTGAACAAGGGAGCCAATGATAGGTATAGAGATAAGATCCCTTTAATTTGTTTTAATTGTGATGGTATTGGTCATTTTTTTAACAAATGTCCTCATAAGAAAAAGAGAAATGATGAAGGTTACTCAAAAGTAAAACACACATATAAAGGAAAAATAACTACAAAGAAATTTTTCAAGAAAAGATTATACACCAAAGAAGACATCTCATCATCAGATGAAGTTGAAGTCAGTGACAATGAGACAGGAAGATTTCTATTCATGGCAGTAAAAGACTCTGACAAAGAAGACTCTGAAGAAGAATATGAAGAAGCCAAACAAGAATGTGAAGAAGTCGAAGAAGAAATTGAAGAGGAAGAAGTTGACTATCGAGAAGAATTAATGTGTGCCATAGAAGTTATTAGAAGAAAAACAAGAAACTACAAGTAGAACTAGAAAAGAAAAAGGACACTTGAGAACTAGAACAAATGATCAAAAAATTGAAGGTTCAAATAGAAGAAGGTAAAATAATTTAAGAATCACTCAAAGAACAACTAGAAGAAAAGGACAAGATCATTGGAAACTTAGAAGCAGAGGTTGTCACACTAAGAAAGGATATTAAAAAGAAAAATATGCAGAATAGCTCAAAAGTTTTGGATGACATTATCAGCAATCAAAAATCTCATCTTGACAAGTCCGAACTTGGATACAATCAGACAGAAAAGGGATCAAGCTCCGAAACAACAAAGCAAGAAACAAATCCAAAGAGCTATGCAGAAACAATCAAAGAGGATAGGAATATATACAAGGAAGATTACAGGGACACTCCTCCACCAAGAAGATTCAGATTTCAGAATCAACAACAGACAGATAAGCCTTAAGAAGAAGAAGGATTCATAAGAGCACCTGCTTTCAGAAGATCTTCAACTCCCAGGTATCAAACTATATTTTTTGGTTTATGTTATGCATGTAATAATTTTGGACATAAAGCTGTGAATTGCAGAGCTAACAATAGGAACAGTAACAACTTTGAGAGTTATATACAAAGGGATTATTCAAGGAGACCTAGTGACGCACAAAGAATAAGTTACAACAGGTTTGAATATTTGAGCACTGATGTGGAATGTTACAAATGTAACAATTTTGGACACATGGCCAAGGATTGCAGAATGGCAGTCCCTCCTAAAGAACCTCAACAGAATAACAACAATCACAGACAATAACCTCGAAAAATGACATGGATAAGAAAGAAAGATTAGTAGAACAATGAAGAATGCATAGTCGTTCTACAAGCTAAGCAGAAGAAACACGGTTGGTATGTTGATAGTGGATGTTCAAAACACATGACAAGTGATACAGACAAATTTCTTACATTACGAAAAGAAAAGAATGGACCAGTCTCCTTCGGAAATGATAATTCAACCAAAATCATTGGAGAAGGCACAGTCTGAATTGGGAACAAGAATAAAAAGGCACAAAATGTTCTACTGGTAGAAGATATGAAACATAATCTTCTAAGTGTGATTCAAATGTGTGACCAAGGTCATAAACTTACTTTCGATTCAGAAAAGTGTGAGATAAGAAAAGAAGGTTCAGGGAAATTGGTCGGTACAACTGCAAGAACTTCAAACAACATATATGTGTTAAGTGAAATTGGAAATGAAAAGTGTTGTCTAGGAAAGGAAGATGAAATTTGGCTATCGCATAGAAGAATGGGTCACATGCATTTTGATAACCTTGTCAAAGTCAACAAAAGAGAAGAAGTCAGAGAAATTCCCCAGATCACGAAACCAAACAACACTTTATGCAAGCATTGTCAACAAGGAAAGCAAACAAAGACCATGTTCAAATCAAAGGAATAATCAACAACAAGACCACTGGAAATTGTACACATTGATCTAGTTGGACCAACTACAACAAAGGGATTAAAAGGTGAAAAATATTTTATGTTATTAGTTGATGATTATACAAGAATGATTGTAGTTTGATTTCTCAAGAACAAGTCAGAATCTTTTGAAAACTTCAATATCTACAAGGAAATGGTTGAAAATGAGATGGATTCAATAATCAAATGTTTGAGATCTGATAATGGAGGAGATTTCACTTCAAAAGAATTTATGGACTACTGTAGCAGTCATGGAATAAAAAGGCAATTCTCCGTTGCTAGGACACCTCAACATAACGGAGTTGTTAAAAGAAAGAACATGACGGTACAAGAAATGGATCGAGCAATGCTAATGGATTCCAAATTTCCAGACATATTTTGGACACGGGAAGTGCATACAATAGTTCAAATTCAAAACAAAGTAATGCTAAAAAACAACACTGATAAAACTCCCTACGAGATATGGAAAGGAAGATAAACAAATGTGAAACACTTCAGAGTTTTTGGAAGCAAATGCTACATCAAAAGAGAAGATGGTAGAATGGGAAAGTTTGAGTCTCGTGTGGACAAAGGAATACTTGTTGGTTACCCAAGTACAAGGAAATCATACAAGTGTTACAATCTAAGATTGAACAAAGTTGTGGAAAGCATCAATGTAACAATTGATGAAACAGGCAGACCAGAATCAAAGGAAGAAGAAAACAAATCAATGGAATAACTTTTCGAAGAAGAAGATGAAAAATAAGTAGAATAGGAATATGAATGTGAAGAGAATCCAACAAAAGCAGAAGAGCAAGTTCAGAAAGTATCTCCAAATACACCTATCAAACGAGTACAGAAGAATCATCCTTCAGATCAGATTATTGGAAACAAAGATGCAGGAGTTGAGACTAGAAGAAACATTTGTTCACCAGAAAAAACACACCTAGCACTCTTATCTACAATTGAACCAAACTGTTTTGAAGAAGCCAGCAAGGATGAATTTTGGAATAAGGCCATGGATGAAGAATTGGATCAAATAGAGAAAAATAACACTTGGGAATTGGTTCCAAGACCAAAGAATAAGAATATGATCGGTACAAAATGGGTTTTCAGGAATAAATTGAATGAAGATGGACAGGTTACAATGAATAAATCTAGATTGGTATGTAAATGATATGCATAGATTGAAGGAATCGACTTTGAAGAGACATTTGCCCCAGTTGCCAAAATGGAAGAAATCCGTTTACTTTTAGCTCATGCATGCTCCAAAAATGTTAAAGTATATCAAATGGATGTAAAATCATCTTTTCTGAATGGAGAACTTGAAGAAGAAGTCTACATTGAACAACCAGAAGGATTTCAGTTGTCAGAGAACACAAACTATGTATGTAAATTAAAGAAGGCCTTGTATGGTCTAAAAGAGGCTCCTAAAGCATGGTACTCCAGATTGGATAAGTATCTGCAACAGGCAGGGTTCAGAAAAGGAAGTGCAGACAACAACCTCTACATCAAGGTAATTCAAGGTAATATTTTGTTAATTGAAGTTTATGTTGATGATATTATTTTTAGTAGTGATGATGATAGGTTAAGCCAGAAATTTACAAAAGACATGCATAATGAATTTGAAATGTCGTTACTTGGAGAACTATTCTTCTTTCTGGGACTTCAGATACGTCAAAGAAACCAAGGGATTTTTATTTCTCAAACCAAGTATATCAGAGAAATGCTAAAGAGGTTCGGAATGGAAGATTGCAAACTAGTTATCACTCCCATGCAAACCAGTTGTAAGTTGAGCAAAGATGATGATTCGAAGTCTACAGATCAGAGACAATATAGGTCAATGATTGGCATCCTACTATATGTGACAACATCCAAACCATATTTAATGAAAGAAGTTGGACAGGTGGCACATTTTCAAGCAGCACCAAAGGAATCACATGTATTAGTAGTAAAGAGGATTTTCAGATATCTCAAAGGAATAGAAGAGTTTGGATTATGGTATCCAAAATAAAAAGATCTATCACTTATTGCCTACATAGATGTAGATTGGGCAAGTTGTATGGATGACTGACGAAGCACCAATGGAGCAATGTTCTACTTAGGTGAGTATTGGTATCATGGCTAAGAAAAAAACAATCATCAGTATATCTATCTATAACTGAGGCAGAGTATATTGCAGCAACAACATGTTGTACACAGGTTCTTTAGATGAAAAAAACTTTGAAAGATATACAGGTTGAGTATGATGAGCCCATTCCAATATATTGTGATAATACAAGTGCCATCAGTATCTCAAAAACCCCGGTGATGCACTCCAAGACGAAGCACATTCCAATCAAGTATCACTTTCTATGGGAACAGGTTGCAGAAAAGAACATTAGAGTTGAGTATGTGGGCATAAAAGAACAAGTGGTAGACATATTTACAAAACCACTCCCATGGGAAGCCTTTGAATATCTTCACCAAACACTTGGAGTTATTTCTACTCCAAAATGAATTCTTTTTGAATTCTTATCTTATATGTCTTAGATGTACATGAGGAAGCACCATCAGAGGACAATTCAGTTAGAGGGAGAAGCCCGGGATGGAAATATACCTTTGCCATTGATGAGAAAGGGGGAGAGATTTATCAGATGTAGAGGACAGAGGCATGGTTCCAAGGGGAGCATATTTATCAAATGCAGAGGACAGAGGAAAATTCATCAGATACAGAGGACATAGGAATGGTTCCAGGGGGAGCATGAGTGATATGATTTCAGTATTGCATCAAAGTGTTGCCATCAATGTCAAACAGGGAGATTGTTGATTAAGGTTGGTTATCATTGATGTCAACCCTTGAAGAAAGCCCCACAACACAAAGGTTTGGGTAATGGAACCAATATTGTTTCATGTAAAGATGACTCATTATTGTCTTGTCATGGTTGATAAGAAGTAAATATGGATGAACTCCAAAGTGGTCTCTTATGGGGAAATCCCTCACGAGAAGACACTTTGTGGAGTAAGAGAACCCATGCTTAATTGTGGAATAATGAGATGAAGAAAAATGAATTTGTCAGGTAAACTATCCTATATGGATAGTGCTTGTCATTCCATTTCTGGTGGTATGTGGAACGTCACATAACTCCTCACTGTTAGAGAGTTATGGCCATGAGAAGTTGGACACCCCAAGTTTGGGTAATGGACCCACGTTTGTTTGATGGATAATGGTATGAGTGATGATATATTTTCATATAATAATATTCTATATGGATATTACATGTCATTCCATTTCTGGTGGTATTTGGAACGTCACATAACTCCTCACGGTTTGAGAGTTATGCCCTTACGAACTTGGAGGACCCTCATATGTTATCTAGAAGCCCCAAAAGGCCAAAGTAGTCAAAGTGGTTTAATAGTTTTTAAATGGTAAATAATAAAGTGAAGTAATGAGTGTATTATAATTCAAAGTGAATACAAAATAAATTATTTCAATAATAAATTTAATGGAGAAAATAGAAGTGGGTTAACCCTAAAATAAGGAAAGTGGGGCCAAGTGACCTAGAAGATGTTTTTAAGGAAGCTACTTAGAGAGTATAAATAAGAGGCAAGGCTCTCTCATTTTAATCACACTTGAGAATATTGAATATATATAGGATTATGAGGTAAACAAGGATATATAATCCAAAATTTCGAGGGAAGGTGAAGAAAAGAAGGCCGAAATACAAGGAAGGATAAATTCTTTTGATAGTGCTTTCTAAGGTATGTTATTTACAGGTCATCTCACCATTTTCGATATAATGTTTTTTCTATAATGATTCAGAACCTGAAATTGATATTCCATTGAGAAAATAAATCCAAATATATGTGGTAAAAAATGCATCTTGTGGGTCATTGTATTTTTGGAGTTACACTCCATGGAAAATAGGGTTTGTGGCTAGACCTGAAACTAGTCAAAAACAAGTGTTTTAGGTAAAAACGTCATAACTTCTTCATAAAAGATCCAAATTTAGTGAAACAAAATGTTTTGGCTAGGTTATAGTCTTTATTATGTTTTGTAACAATTTCATATCAATTAAACAAATATTCTGTGCGGGGCACGCTCTACAAGGTCACTCTCTAGAATAAGCCAGAATTCAACAAGGTATGTCATTTTTTCTATAACTCCATTTCTGAGAGGTTCCAAGTAATGAAACCTAGAGGAATTGTGTAAAACACATTGAAGAACATTGTGTATCAGTTTCAGATCTTTATACATTACAAGTACAAAGTTACGATTACTTCAAGTTAGGGTTGTTGACTAATCCAAAACCAGGCATGTGAGACTAAAGAAAAGTTTGATGAAAATGCTAGTCTCTTGTTGTTGAAGTTAAGGAAGGTTTGAAGGAATGTGATAATATACACTAGGTATATTAGAAAGCTACAAATCATATTTGGATGATGAAATTGATGAGGGATTTTGGTTGAAGTACATGTTGAGTACATGGTTGAGACAAGTAGTTGATGAGTTGGCACATACATGAGGTGTATAGTTGATGATGTTGTTACATATTGATGAGACGTAGTTGATGAGTAGTTGACACATGATTGGTACATGGTTTGATGCACTTCTTTATGGTATAGGTTGATTATAGGTTATTTGGTACAGGTTGGTGCATGGTTGATGCACTTGTTTATGGTACAGGTTGATTACAGGTTGAGGTACAGGTTGATGCATGGTTGATGCATGGTTTAGATTTATTGGTAGAGGTTTACAATGGTATATCTCACAGTGACAGGTTGACAGTGGTTCCATCATTCTACATCTACTTCAGGGTGGCAGGACGGGGCAAGGATGGGTGGTTGTAGCCACCTTCCGGTTGTAGCCGAAGAACATAGGAGGTTGTAGCCTCCTTCTGGTTGTAGCCAGAGAATTGGGGAGTTGGAGCTTCCCTCAGGTTGTAGCCTAAGAAACTATGGGGTTGGAGCCTCCTTCCAGTTGCAGCTGGAAAACAAAGGAATTTGGTGCTGCCAATGAATGTAATTCTTCAAGACATATAAGAAAAAACATTACGTGGTTTTCTCTTGATATGTGTTTCCACGTAAAACACTGGTGTACTGTGTATGTGTATGTTTGTTTATTTGTTCATTGCTTATTTACTCTACAGTTATTGGATGATAATGCTTCATTGATATAACACTTGGATTATATGGTTAAAAATGATTATATTTCTGTATTACTGATTCACCCCCCCCTCTCATTAATCCAACAATTTTTTTAGATTTAATGCACCAGGGTGTTTTTCCATGTAATGCATCGATGCATATTATTTGATACAACATTGGTTCCTTGTTATTAATAATGCACCAATGCATTCTATGCCGAAAGCCTCGACGATTAATTATTTTTAACTATCCTAGTGCGTTTTGATGTTAATCCCAATGTTCTTACACGACAAACGCCCCAATGTTTATACGACAAATGCCTCGGTGCTTAAATATTTTACTTGCCCGGTTCTTTCATATTTTACATCCTCGATGCTTGAAGTTAAGTGTAGAACACTGATGTTGTATGTGTATGTACGTATTGGTGTTTGTGTCTTATACAAACCCATTGATTTGTAAACATCCTCTAACACCTCCAGTCACCTAGATGTTTTTAGTTATAGTCAACTTCTATTATAGTATACGCAAAAACATCTGTTATCGATAACATATGTTGTAGTGGAGGTTGTTTTGATAATTTTTGCCAATTTTGTAACACTAGAAACCTCCACTAAAATGTATTTTCCTTGTAGTGACAATAGGATCAACAGTGGGCCTGAACTATTGGATCGATATATCATGCTACATAATCCATTGGATGATTGTAAAGATCTATCTCAACTCTTGGATATCGATTCAACGCAAGGAGAGTAGAACAGGTTCAATTGTAAGCGTGGAATAAATAGGACCATCTAATCATTGGTGATAAGGGATGAATGGTATTGATTGTTTCACATAATAGAGTTGCACAAGATTTAATTAGGAAGGAACTTTGCAAAGATCCAAACAAGTGGTATTGGTTTGGACGCGTGTCGATCCCTAGTCATATCTCATTCCTCGTAATGGTATTAAATCCCACTCTGGCCCAAAACAAAGTTACCAACTTAATGAGAACTGTGACCTCAAAACGATAATTCTATCCCTTAAAACCCATAATTTTGCATAAAAAACATGAAAAACAAACCCCAAATCAAAACGTGGTGATACCAGTAGCACCATTTTTTGTAACCGGATCAAAATTACAACTTTTTTCAAGAATTGGCCTAAAGGATCAAACGGCTGCTCAAAAACACTTTAAAATAAACCCCCAAATCAAAAAACAGTGCTACTGGTAGTATCACTTTTTTTAACCATGTCAAAATTACAACTTTTTTCAAGCATGGGCTTAAAAAATCAAATGGTTGTTAAAACATACTTTAAAATCAACCACCAAATCAAAAAGTGGTGCTATTGGTAGCACCAGTTTTTCTAACCGGGTCAAAATTACAACTTTTCTCAAGAATGACCTTAAAACATAAAATAGATGCTTAGAAAAACCTTAAAATGAACACCTAAATAAAAACGTGACACTACCTAAAGAAAAATATTTTTTTCTAAACGTTGAAATTGCAACTAATTACGACCTAATTCAAACTGTGGCCTTGACAACAAATCCCTACACAAATAAAAAACCTTGAATTGGATCTTAAATTGTCACTAGAATTTTTTTTTAATAAATAAAGAGAAAGGAGAAAATCTTCACAAAAACTAAAACAACTCGAAAAGAAACAAAACTCAATAAAATATTTAAAAAAAAAATCTAAACTAAAAAAATATTTGAAAAAAATACTAATATTTCCTAAGCTAAAAATTTATTTTAAAAAACATTTTGAAAAAAAAAAATTAAAACACTAAATTTTATTTACAAATTAAAAAAAACATATATATATCTTTTTATTATATGTAATTATATAAGTTATATAGTTACATATAGATATGCAACTATATATATATATAGCTTGAGTTGGCCTAATGGCTAATTATGATATATTTAGTAAAAAAAAAGGCATTTTAATGAAAAATAATAAGCTAGTTTGTAATATATTTACTAAAAACAAGGTATATCAATAAAGACTTGCTTACCAAATCATATAGATAGATATAGAGATTGCAATTTAAGATAACAGTTGTTGTTATGATGAAAATAAAATAAATTAAAAATAAGAATTGTAAAACTGGATCATTAACCGAACTTAGTATATAATAAGATAATACAAAAGTTTTGACAAAATCTTAGCTAGGAAATGATATTATATATTAATTTGGTAAAAGAAAAACAATAATTTTCTAAAAAAAAATAATATTTTAATAGAAAAATCTTCATAGATAAAATTATAATCTCCAATAAAATTATAATATATAAATAAACAATGAAGATTTAAATAAAATTATAATATATAGATAAGGAATGTTGTCCAAACCAAACAAACCGGAAATTTAATAAAAAAAATTCCATCATTTTTCACTTAAAATATTGATAAATAAGAATTTTTCCATGATATTTAACTTAAAATATTGATGAAATTGTTAAAAAAACACTATGTAAAATTTGGAAACATTACTAATTAAAAAAATTAGCATTATAAATAACTATAAAAACTTATATACTCATGATAAATTTATTCTATTTACTTCTATTGAATTTCAATCCATGTCAAAAAAAAATGTCACTCGAGGTAATGGGCCTACTCATTTGTAGCATTCTCTCGAAGTATGTCGATGTAAGTCCTAGTTTCCAATCTAGGCAAATCTGAGTGCCAACGATAGTCGAGAACGTACTGTATCTGCAAACACAAAATTGAAAGTTTGAAAGAAACATGATCGGAGGAACACAGATAGAAACAAAAATGATATGATGTAAATAGGCAAATGAGATATTAGTATTGCTGCCTCACCTCTCGTGAAAGACTGGAGACTGGAATCGTTTGTAGGGCTTCTTTTAAATATGCAGTCGAGAAGATTTCAGCCTCTTCCATAACTTTTTCCCAGGGAAAAGCAATGAGAGAAGCCCGAAATAAATTCAGAATGCTGCTGATCTGCCTCTCTGTCTGATTGGTGGAACAGGCAATCCGCCCCATCTGGTCTTTGAAATGTTCAAACACGTCTGACATAAACGTAAAATACATATAACTATCAATATCTACACGCAGATGCCTTATTAAAGAAAATAAAGGAGTGATTTATCAATAAAATGTGGATACCCGGAAACACAGTATATCCATGTAGTCGAAGAACTCGAAACCCCAAGGCAGTCGTGTTGAGATCAGCACAAACAATATCTCTCCCAGGTCCAATGCCTTTTYCGCTCCAGTAACTGGTGGCCAAAATAATTTCTATGTTTTAAGTGTATTCGTCGTGAAAACATAAAAWAAAWTTGAAGGCTGTCAGCACTGACCTGTAAACATAATCGAGGGAAACTTTKATCTCAGTTTGGAAATGTCTGTCGATCCCCAATCGTTCAACGTTATCGACCATCGAAAGGTGTTGAAGGAGATCATCGACATGACTCACTAATTCTCCATTTGCCATAGAAATTCGGTTGAAAATCTCCTTTACTTCCCCAATGAGTCTCTCAGCACGTTCACCGTACGAAGATGCCTGAAGAATATTCACGTGCATTTCAGTGCTCTTGAAAAGATGAAGGGAAAATGATTCCAAACACAACACATTCAAATTGCAGTGCAAGAGAAAACTAGTGCATTAAATTTGAAGGATAAATATAAATGAATGTAATTACCCCATAAGGTGATGAGAGAGACTGTATGAAATTATCGTCCCACAGGTTGGAATGATGATTGCCTATGCGTCTTTGTACACCACCATCAGATAGGGCAGTGCTCGAAGTCATGCTCATGGAAGCCGTGACAGATTTCGCTCGCCTACACAGTCCAACAGTTGAGATTGGTCTACGGAGAGCCCTAGGCTCATGAGTAGAACTGATAAACGATTTGTAAAGGCACGGTTTGGAAGCCAACGGTACGATGGAAATAACAGACATTTCTGCTCGTTATGGACTACGGAGGCAGCTCAAGATACTGAGGCAGCTCAAGATAATGAACTAAAAGGGCAATGGCAGAACCTGAAGCAGCTCAAGATAATGAACTAAAAAGGCAATGGCAGAACCTGAGGCAGCTCAAGATATTGAACTAATGGACTACTTTGGCAGCACAAGATAATGAACTAAAAAGACAATGGCAGACCTTGTTCCTGCCATTGCCTATAAATAGCCCATGGACGATACTCATTCGTCATACTGTACTTTCACAGTGACGAAAGCTTAGACTTTTTTTTCTCCATCGTTAACTACAATCAATTCCTCACCCAATCAGCTCACGCTAGACGGCAGTACATTCAGTGTATCTGTAAAAAATTAGGTCTGAAAAATTAGGTTTTATGACGATGATAATGTCACGTAGACTTTCATAGACATGGTTATCTGGTGGAGAGTTACATTTACATCGTTGTTAAACTTAATCTATGGGGGAAGAGGTACCTAGAGTGGGTGGGTGTACTTTTAGTGTAGGGCAGAAGAGGTATCTACAATCGGTAGGCGTGCTTTTGGGTGTACTCAGAAGTCTCTACAGTCAGAAGAGGTATCTACAATCGGTAGGCGTGCTTTTGGAAGTATTATATTTTAAGTTTAATTATATATGTGTGTTGGTAAGTGTTATTAGTTGAAAAATAATGGATCGAAGGCTTTGTAGTACATTTCATAAATACGAATGGTTGAAAATGTAGTTGTTGTATGTCAGGTTTTATGTTTTTAAGGATGACTATGTAACGAAGCTTTCCTTCCAATAGATTGATTATTTAGCAGAAATTTATAAATATAATTGTTATTAAGATTAATTAAATTATTATTAAGGGAAATTATATTTCTTATTTTTAAGTAGGGTGGAAGAAATATCTATAGGATGGGTAGTGTGTTTTTAAAGTATTTTGTTTGAGATTTTATTATGTATATAAAGTTTGTAGTTATTTCATGTTGTTAGGTGAAAATCAAAAGTCTAATTCCTATTTATAAGTGGGATTTGTTGAAAAATAATGTGTTTAACATTAAAAATTACATGTTTAGTGAGTATGATATTTTTGGAAAATTTTCTGTCTTACATGATGAGGATGTGACATAGATTTTTATTTCAAGGTTATGTGGTGGAAAGTTTATTTAACTTACAAGCACAGATGGAATTTGAGGGGTAAATTGGTTAAAATAGACAAAAGGTTTGAAACGGTTAATGATGGTCTCTTATGAGGTGTTTATGGAAATGAAAACATGGAAAAATAACAATATGTTAATTTGGAGGGATGATTCAACATACTTTCACAATGAATGTAAAAAGAAGAAATGTAGGAAAATGCATTGTCTTTATGAATATATATTTTTTATTTCTAGAAAGTGTGTGTGGCTATATGAAATTTGAGTTTTCTTAATAACTTGGTATGTTATTTTTCATATAAAATATAATACATATCTTTCCATTAGTGCTGGCTTTGGGTATATAAATGATGAAATTTCCTTAATTTTTTTGTAGAATTATATAGAACACATTGTTCTTGTGCCTTTTCAATATTTATAATATTAATTTTAGATTTTTTTAAATTAATAAAGTTATTATATCCTTGAAATTACTATGCTTTCCATTAATGCTACTAACAAGAGTCTTAACATTATCAAACAATTTTATTTTTGTTTTTAGATTGTAAATCTAAGTTTAGCCTAATGCAACATATAACTTATTTTAAAAATGGTTAAAGAAAAAAAATTTGCAACATGAAAAAAAAGAGGCATGTATATATCTATATGCATCTCAAAAGTTTGTGTAAACTACAGAAAAATAACCTAAAAAATAGAGATATTGAGAGGTATTAAGAAAAATGGAGGTTTCAAAACATTTGCAACTCAAATCACCGGGTTTGTCATCTTGGACCTAAATCCAAGGCAACCAACTATCCAGGTGGATATCTGTGGCCACCCACCTATTCCAAGTGGCTCAAAACAGTCTGATACACCAAACTACGCAAAACGGGGTCCACAAAACTATTGGATTTTCATCTTAGGGTTTTGGATTTTCTTTATGTTAAAAATGCCTTTAGAGCCTCATTGTAATCATCTTCTTGCAAATGTGAGCAATCGTCACATCTCTTCTCAGAGATAAGCTACCACCTTTCTAGTGAGTCTTTCACTCTGTATTTCTACAGTTTTGTACATTTCACTCATTATTAGAAATTGTGTATCACTCTATATCTGTCTCGTTATATATCCAATATATATCTGTTATATTATTGGCTCTCTCACAATATCTCTGTATATTTATGTGTTATATATCTGCTCTCATTTCGTGCCAAAAATAATCCAAATCAATATCTAAATGCATTTGTAATTTCATCAACAAAATTTTGTGTAACCTATAGAGAAATAACCTAAAAAATAGAGATATTGAGAGGTATTAAGAAAAATAGAGGTTTCAAAATATTTGCATCCCAAATCACCAGGTTTGTCATCCTAAACCTAAATCCAAGGCAACCAACTCAACAAACACATATGTTAGAGTTGTCACTCTCACCTGAAAAAAACTGAAATGAAAAGAATGTGCACATGATCTAGGAGCATGTGTATTCTCCTAGTGTATGGACACAACTTTATGCCTAGGTATGCCTCTTCTCACCTCCTCCCCCTTTTCCACCCATACCCATTCACATTCCCTCTATGGTCACCTCCTCTCCCAACCCCTTTAACTGCTCTGCCCCCTATACCCCTCATCTACACCCTCCCCCTTAGCTCCTTCCTCCTATATTTCATTTGCATGATTTAGTACTTATCACAAGTACACAAGTACACCCTTGGTATTTGATAACGTACGCCCGATGCTTACTAGGGCCATTCACCTGTGTTTATACACATCATGTATTTGGTATCCATAATACTTGAGCTAGCTCATCCTATAAGGGGTGGCTAGACCCTTAGGGTTGATCAACCTAAATCATCTTGAACCATATTTGACATATAGAGGTTTCCTCTTGAAACCAATGTCTTGGTTCCTTCATATGACCATATGAGGCATGTCATGATGAAGTCCACATTCCCTCCTACTAGTCCATACAGGATCCTCTAGGGAGAATATCTCATGATGCTATCTCAAACATGAACACTCCCTCTTATCTAGGGGGCTATATTTTATGATGTTTGTAACACCCCAAGCTCGAGCCCTTGTTGAATTGTAATTATGTTTATAGGCTGGTGAGCCAAGTGTTTATAAGCTGGAAGACTTATGTGTTTACTAGGCTGGAGAGCCCAGATGATAAGGCTAATGGGCTTGATTTTGTATATGTAAATACTCACATCATTAATAAAATTACACCGTTGCATGTAGACCGACCACGAAGAAAGAGTTATGGGGGAATAAGCTCCACTAGGTAAGGAAAGGGAAGGGCTAAGTGTCTAGGAATAGGGGCTAAGATAGAGGGCTTACCTCTAAAGGAATATTATTATATTATTATTTCCTAGAGGTTGAAGTTTGACATAACGTATGTTGTCCTAAGTTCCTAGGTAAAGGGAACGAGTGTTAGGTGGAGCTCATGCAGCTTCAAGAAGACATGTGTCAACCTAGGCACATGCATTTTTTAAGTGGGAAAGTCAATTGGTTGGGGGTTTCCTCACCATTCTTGTGATGGTCACCACTATGGAAGTCATCCATACTCCCCACTGATGCACGCACTCCAACAGGGAAAACTTTGACACAACCAGCCATTGCTTGTTATGAAACCCACACAACCGTGTTATGAAGCTAATTGTTTTTCCTGTGAAGCACAAAACACATGTGTAGCGTTGTAACACACCCACTATCATAATTTTTAAAAACTTTGGATTAATCTCCCACAAGTGAGAAATCTCCAGAAAACCGGCATTTGCGAAATGCCAACCCCTGGTTAAATATCGGGATTCAGGGTTTCTAATGTCAAACTCATTCACCCCCATGACTCGCGATCCTCCGTATTCCAATGCGCTCCTCACGCATTAGCTCCCCAGGCCAAGCCCGTGGTTCACTGCCTTTACGGCCGTGGTCTTACTTCCTCTCGGGAACTCCTATCGGAGTTTTGGGTTTCCTGATGTCGCAATTCACGAGTCCTCGGAACTCGCGATTCTCCGATCCCCGATATGCCCCTAACGCATTAGCCCTCTAGGCTAGCTCCGTTCTCATGTGACATTCTACCATATGTCCACCACTCTATAGCTACCGATCGGGGTTTCGGGGTTTATGATGTCGCGATGCACATGCCTTCGCAAATTTTGATTCCCCGATCCCCGATGCCACTGGGCGTGAAGTCACGGCCAAGCTTGATCTTCCGACATTTGTCCCTTGTTCCGGTGCCTATGGCCCACACTTCTTATGATGGCGTGGAGTGATACCTGTCCTCCACTGGGGTGCTATAACTAGGGGACCGTCGCATTTAGGGATTTCACGATTCCTCCTGTCGTGAGTTTCTTGTCATCGAGAATCCCGAATTGCCGAACCTCGAACCCTCGGGATCTTCTGACACGCGTCCTCGTCATGAACGGCTCAGATCTCATCGGGAAATCGCGGGTCGCGATTTCCTGATGCACAATTTCCTTACCATCGAAAACTCCGATGAACAAAACTCCGAAGGCACCCGATCCTTTGCCACCTGTCCTCGCGGACGGACGGCCAGATTGATTCTCGGGGTTTCCGGACTTATGAGGTCTTGGTTCTCATGGCCTCGAGAACTCCGATTTTCCGATGCGTTAAACTCCGATAGCGCCTTAATCTCTGACACCTGTCCCGCAGATGGACGACTCAGATCCTATCGGTAAATCACGGATCGCGATTCCGGATGGCAAGAGTTCTATGTTTTCAAAAACCCTGATATGCCGAACTCCGACTCTCTGGGATCCTCTGCCACATGTCCCTGCTGTTTGACGGCTCAGATCTTGTCGGGGTTTTCACTTGGATTTCCCTGAGTACTTGTCCACGAAAATGTCGATCTCCCGATGGCAAATATCCCGATTCCCCTCCGGATCTCCTGACACGCGTCATGCATAATGGACGGTCCAGATTCAATCGGGAAATCGCATATCGCGATTTCATTTTGCAACGGTTCTACACTCCTAACATCCCCGATGAGTGAAATCCTGATGCCTCCCAGAACGTCGACACGTGTCCTGCCGAGATCTACGGCTAGGACTCTTCCTCTGCACGCTAGAGTTTAGCTCCGGTACAACTCTTCCCGATCCAACGATTTACGGGATTTCTACTCCAGATCTAATGGCTCAAATCACTTCCTCGCGCGTCTACCCCTGCGCTTAACCCCTGCGCAGCTTCTCCGGATTCAACGACTGTCGGGTAATGTGAATCGATATCTAACGGTCCAGATTTGTTCTTCTGGGTCTTGGGGTTTACGATCCCAATTTTTTGTTTCTCACGATGAGAGAGGGCAAGGCATTTAACGCCTGTGTTACTTTCATCAATCTAATGGTTGTGAATGACTATGGTTCAGTCCGACGAGATCTCATCCGTCGACTTATTTATCGCACAACACTACTATCTTGGACCTAAATAGGATCGTTCTTCCTCGTACAGGGTTAATAAGGCCTATGCGTTCGAATCCTTATTCTGGGTTCTGGGTGAACCTTTCCGAGGAGGGAATCTCTGTGAAGAGATCCTTACCGGGTCATTCCGGGGAGAAGATAAAGGAAGACAACTTCCCGAGAGCAGCTGGGCATGGATAACTTCATTTTATTGACGAAATTTGTCCATGATATCCTTTGTAATAAGCATATATCGACCTATGCGTATCAAACACTACGCGGATACTCGTATGCTGTAATTCTTCACAATTTCACAAGTTCTATGAGCTAACATCTACTCCATATTAACAATTGTTGTACAGACAATTC
>ML793434.1:476946-500643 GCA_009831015.1 Picea engelmannii | reverse complement strand
CATGAATATATGTGACAGCATATAAATTTCAGAATGCAATATAAGTAAAACACTTATCAGATATAACTTCAGTAATGGAAGGGACTGCTGAGAGGGGTGCTCGTTTCCACCCAACCGTAGGTGTAGCGACTCCTACTGGATTTTCCACTAGCCACCCCCGAGATGAGACCACGATGTCTTGAGACCTGCGTCTCTCTGTCTGCCAGTGCCCAGGAGCGAAGGTTGCAATCCTTCCTCTCTGCGATCACTCACTCTGCGTAAAATTGCCAGAGTTCCCCTCACGTCTTCCCCCTTTCAATCGTTTCATCCATATTCCTTATCCTCTCGCAAGGTTGCGTGTGGCACGATTTTCCTCGCACTGATCAGGCCTGACGTCCCTACGGATGGGCGGTTCACCATCCCATCCCTCATCAAGAAATCCGCCTACCAGTCTGCGAGCCATTAATTTTCAGGGCCAACGAGCCGCTTTTGGTTCTCTGGGCCAATGGAGTCCAAATACAGTATTAAATTCTCAGTGGAAGTTAACGCCCCTTTTTCAAGGTTCCCTCCACCACCATCGTGGTCTCTTTTCCGCACATCCCCTCTCAACAGTTCTGCAATAAATTCAAACTATCATTTACATTCATTGACCTCTTCCTGCAGGTCCATTTACAGTACATATTCATACTTATGAGTTTTTCCATAGTCCTTGGCCAGTTCAGTTATATTTACAATCTGGGGGAAACAGGGTGTTACAAGCATCTGAGACATATTGCGCCTTAGCCTTTGTTTTTGTTACCCATATTTTCTCTAGACTGGTGTGGCTTGTTGTCATTAATGGAGCCCATACCCAATTTTTGTTGTAGAGGTTAACCGCTAGACTTAGGAGCTGGATAGAAGCGGTAGGTTGTTAGGCATGTGAGCAGCTCTCTCTAGGTGAGAGAGTGTGTTGAGGAAGTGATTTCTCCTGGAGGGAGTCCCATAGCAGCTACAATACTCTGAGACTTCTAGTCCAACCTGTTGTTGAAGCCCTGGAAAGGGAGGTGTAACAACCAATGGACTTATGATAGTGAAGGTGTACACTCTTGGAGTGGGACAGGCATGTGGGGAATGAGGGTCTGTGGTTTGTGGGTGTAAGTGGATCTTAGGAGAAAATCCTTCCTGTTGATCTGTGCGACTTCATGTTGTCCTTACCAAGCCTAGGAATCCCTTGCCCAATGGAGTTGATTCCTAGCTCAGGGATGACCCACTGTTGACAATGATGAGCAGTGTGGTCTAAGGCTAGGAGGTTTGTGGAAGGTCTGCATGGAGCTGATGGCCATCTATTAAAATATAAGTACCAAATCTTTTTTCTATGTATGATGTGTATCTTGAAATCAAGTTATAATGTTATTAGAATTGTCAGTATATATTGCGTGTATGTTTTAATGTTTTTTCTACATGAATAGGTGTATGAATAGAATGTTATAACTATTTAAATTGCATTAGATAGATATGTATATAAATATATATGGTATCAGAGCATGACATTTATTCGGTGGCATGGCTTGGCTTGTTGGTTTAAGGCCAGGAATGCCATAAAATGGTATCAAAGCAGAAAAACAAAGATTCAATTGTTTAAGTAGTGTTACCCGACAGAGGTTTTGAGGGTCGGGTACATCCCAAATTGGCATCAGTGCCCTGGTTTTGACATTGAGCTTGGATGGGCCATGTTAGTGGTTAACGAGACAAAGGTTTCAGAGTGAATTGTTATAGAGAGAGACAAAATATGAACCTCAGGGCATCACTGAGATTGTGTTCAGAAGCTCAAGAAGTATAATAGCTCAAGAAAACCAACATAGAAATAAGCCACAACAACCATTGTGTTAGGCCATGAAGTTTAAATTTGGGCCGTAGGATCTATTTGGGCGAAGGAAGACCCTTCACAGTCACCATATTTAGAAAAGGTGTAGGAAATTTAAACCCCTAAGTACTTCGGACTTTGCGAGTTCAACGAATTTTAGATGTTATAGAGAAGAAAGGGCTGAAGCCTATAGTTCCAAAGCCCCAAAATGGATCTACACCATAGATCTGAGGAGAAGTGATTCACCATTGGTTTTGGCCGAAGATAGATCAGAGACGTAGATCAAGCTAGGAGCAAGTGGTAAGTCATAGCGGACATGAAAATAAATCTCAGTCGTCAGATCTACGCATGGGTGGTTGTGAGCCATAGACCTCACAACAATTCTCAAAATTTGAAGTTCAGGAGAAACGAGGTGTTCTAGGTGAATTATTTCGAAGTCTCGAAGCTCGAAATATTGAAGTGACATGGCATGATGATGTCACCCAGAGTGAAATTGAATTCCTTAGTCCTTTCACATGTCATTCATAATGGAACTTTGATGACCATGTTGGATCAAAAGCAATATGACACGTGGGGCAATGTGTCACCACCTTATATGATGATAGATGTAATACGTGGACCCCGTAAGGTTAAGTAGTTTGGAAATTCGACATTCATAGGAAATGTTAGAGGAAGTTGTGAAATCTGTCGAAGTTCTGAAGTCAAGAAGCACGGGAATGGTGTGGTCATTGATGTCACCTAGGGTGATGTGGAACATCATACTGAGTGGACCCCAGGAAGATAAAGTAGTTTGGAAGTTCAGAGTTCGGGAAATTTGAGGAATGCAAGTGTAAAATATACAAAGCCCGAAGTTCTGAAGAGACATGACCTATTGATGACACCAGGGATGACATGGACACATGGGATGTGTGCCACAGGCCAGTGAATTAAGGACCTTTGGATAATAGAAATTCTATTTAGAGCATGGCATCTGTCACCATCATATTGGGCCACGTGTCTGCTTCTAATATTTCACCACATGGCACTCTTCTTGAGCATGGCTAGTGGGTCCGATGATGGTCTCAGGGGACGCATGGCACTAGATCTTGCACTGCAGAGGATAGCCACTTCGGAGGAAAGAGGGATCGTGTGGGTTGAGAACTACTGAAGGCCGAAGCACCGGAGTTCATTGTGACCATTGACAGATGTGGAAGTGTTTCAGAAGATATGACACTCTGGAGGTTGGTGGCATTGAAGTCTTTGGAAACCCTAAGCATGGAGTCCTAAAGCTAATTGTGGTCATTGATTTGGGTATAGAGAGGGGATCATTGATCCCTCTCACGTCAGTTGCGAACTTCGTGAGTTTGGGGTTCGGGAGATTGGCATTGTGGTGAGTTGAAAACAATCGAATCCTGAAACTATGAAGTGTAGTGTAAGAACCCAACTATTATCACTTGGTCACAGTCATGGTCACATGCAAGTTGAGGGATGAAGAAAAAGGGGCTAGCACCCGAAAGTGAATTGTAAGAACAAAACAAGGCTTAGAGATAGAAGCCTGAGGGATTCTTAATTGACCAAAGACCCACAAAAAATGGAGTATGATATTATTTCTGTTGAATCATATTGTTTAAGTTACTCTGGAAAATTATTAAAGACTGATAGCCTGACAAAAATTTGGTTGACTGCACATTTTTGCAGAGTTAATAATTGTCAAAGTCGAACCGAATTGTCACATAGTGCAAAGAAATGGAGGAGGCACAAGATGCTTACCGTTCAGAGAATGAAGCTAGAGGAATGGATCTTCATTTAGGAATTGAAGGAACAAACTTCAATGGGCATGGAGAAGAAATAGATAAATAAGTGAGCATGATGAACATGATTAAAAATTTGCAGAAAGATGTCCAAATTCACCAGGAAGATAATGAAATACTTAAGAGAGCCAAGGAGCAACATGAAGACTTCAATATGAAGTTAATGAGGAGCATGGAAATAATTGAAAATAAGTTGGATAAGGAGAGTGGATCCAACAAATGAGAGAACCACGGGTCCCATGAAAAGAAGAGGAAGAAGTTGTAGAAGACATTACCAACACTCCCAAAAACATTCCCATACTAGGAGAGCACATAGTAGCTCATGTCCATACCCTATCAGGAAGCATAGGAAACCTGAGGTGGATGAGTTGAAAGGATAAATGAATAATATCAAACCTCCTACTTTTTATGGGGAGCATAAGAGGGATGAAGAGGTTGAGACTTGGATGCTAGACATGAGGAAGTACTTCAATTGAAAAACTATTCTTCTCGCAGAGGGAAGAATTGCCATCTATCAACTTAAAGGAAAGGAATCCATGTGGTGGGATCAGTTGGTGCAAGTACATTGCCTCAAGGGAAAAAATGTGACTTCGAAGGAATTCAAGAAACATTTTGAAAAGAATTACTTAGCCAAGAGATACTATGACAAGAAGATGAAAGAGTTCTTTGAACTTAAACTGGGTAGCATGACGATGGATGATTATGAAAGGATATTTCTAGAGTTGTTGAAGTATGTTCCTTTCATTAAGGATGAGACAGTCAAGATATAGATATATCTGAGTGGGATGCCATCTTTCATCAGTGATAAAATCCAATATGATGATGCCAAGACTCTGCAAGAAACTATAAGGAGAGAAAAATAATTATATGATCAACAAAAAGGAAATCCCAGGATGGTTGAAGTAAGTGGGAAAAAGGCCAAGGAAGACACCTATGCAATGTTGGGGCTATAATGGAGACCATAGGTATAGATATCTACCTCATAGAAAGGACAAGGTGAGAGTTTTCCACCATGTTCAACAAGAATAAATAGTGGAGGACATGGGAAGAAGATTACCAAGAATCTATGCATCCATGGACAACAAACAAGTTGAGTTTCAATCACACATGATTGAATTCGAAGGTATGATCAATAACCATGAATTTACTATTTTAATAGACTTGGGATCTAGTCATAGTTACAAAGATCCTAAGGTCATGGAAATATTTACTTTTCCAAGAAAAAATCATGAGAAAGATTTGTTGGTACAACTGGCTACAAGAGCCAAGAGAAAAGTTGTTGAGTTGGTTAAATCATGTTCAGTGGGCATGAATGGATTGAGTACCAAGGTAGATTTGAACATCTTTCCTCTGGTGTCATATGATTTCCTAATTGGTATGGATTGGTTGGAATAACAGCATACCATATTAGACTGCCATAGAAAAAAATTCACTTTCTTGGATGAGGAAGGAAATCAAAGAGCAGTACAAAGAATTCCCAGGATAGTTACTATCCAAGAAATCTCAGCAGCTCAGCTAAAGAAGTGTTACAGAAAGGGTTGCCAAATATTTGCATCCCATATGGAGGAAACATCTAAGGATAACATGCCAAATATGGAGGATAATGCAATCCTATAAGATTTTGAAGATGTGTTCAAGGAGGTACCCCAAAGAGAGATATTGATTTCTCTATAAATTTGATTCCTCGAGCAACTCCAATATCAAAAAATCCCTACAGAATGAGTACACCAGAGTTGAAGGAGTTACAAATGTAGCTTGAAGAACTTCTAAAGAAGGGGTATATCTGCCCAAGTGTGTCACCTTGGGGTGCCCCAGTCTTGTTCATGAAAAATAAATATGACACAATGATATTGTGCATTGATTTCAGACAGTTCAACAAAGTGACTATAAAGAACAAGTATCCTCTACCAAGGATTGATGATCTCTTCGATCAGTTGAAGGATGCTAGAATATTTTCAAATATATATCTCAGGTAAGGATTAAAGAGGAAGACATCTACAAGACCACCTTCAGAATAAGGTATGGTCATTATGAGTTCACAGTGGTGCCATTTGGATTATCAAATTCCCCAGTTGTTTTCATGTTCTTAATGAATGACGTTTTCTGAAAATATTTAGACAAGTTTGTCATTGTCTTTTTGGATGACATCCTTGTATATTCCAAGTCGGAAGAAGAACATGAACATTATTTGAGGACGGTGTTGCAAGTGCTAAGAGAGCATCAAATGTATGAAAAATTGAGCAAGTGCTCATTTTATCAAAACATAATTCACTATTTGGGGCATATCATGTCTGAAGAAGGGATAGCAGTGGAACCTGAAAATATTGAGGCCATTAAAGGGTGGACAAAACCTAAAAATGTTACAGAAGTTAGATCCTTCATGGGTCTATCTGACTACTACATATTGAAATAATGTAACTGCAAAGTGTATTCTTATTATTATTTGATATATTATTCATTAGATCAATCCCCATTGTGGATTGATCATGTCGGCTATTGTAAAAGGACCAAATTCCCTTTTGTGGATTGGTCATAATGTAGTTGTAATACGCAAAAAGAGATGTCGGCCCCAAAATATATCAAAGAGGCCTGTGAATATAATAAAGGTGGTTATAACCACCTAGAAGAAGAAGTTGGCCCTGCCAGTGGAAGGACTCTCCCACATGTGTCAGTATTGTACAAATAAGGAGGCTAGGACCTCACTTAGACACACACTCACTTGTTCATTGAGAGACAAGTTTAGTAGCTACAACTGAAGAAGAGAGAGAGAGAGAGAGGCACATATTTGGGAGAGGACTTTATGTACTTGTTTGAGTTATGTCTTGGCATTGTATTGGCTATCTATATTAAGGAATTTTTGCTAGGTTTTATGCCCCATGAGGGTTTCCCAAGATAAATGACGTGTCTATTGTGATTGTGTATTTCTCAGTGATCTTATCTTATGTTGTTGTTATTCATTGAAATGCAAAGACCTATAATAATGGCTTAAACATTAACATGGTATCAGAGCCAAGCTGAAGAGAGCATCTTTCACAAGAGAAAATTGAAAAACGTCATTATTGTCGTACATGAAAATTAAGGCTTTTTTTGGTGAGGTATTTTAGACCTAAAACCATCTAGAAAAGTTCCCCCTCCCTCGAGGATCATTTTGGCACCTTCAGTGCACCTTTTCAGTGGCTAGATCTCCTGGAAAGTGAAACCCTAGTTTCACAAAGTACTAGAAAACCAGAAAACCAAAGTACCAGAAGTACCAGAAGTACCAAAAAACCATAAGCAACAGTCCATAAATCTACAGGTCAATTTTGAGGGGGTAAAAGTTGAATCTTTAGAAATCTGACTGCACCAGCTTACTCGCCTTAGCTCAGCGCATCTATCCCCTAGATCAGAATTTCAAATTTTGAAGTTTGAAAAATTAGGGTTTTCTCACAAAACCCTAAGTTGCAGTTGCATTTGCAGTCTCAAAACCATTTGCAGTTGCAGTATCAGTTGCAGTTGTAGCCGCAACACCAGTTTCAAACACCCTTGAATTTTTTAAGAGTTGGTAATGATTACCACTATTGCCAGATGGTGCCAGCACCTGCAAATGCCATCGGAGGTATCTACTCACATATGTTTAAATGGTTAAACTTTAAAGAGCACTTGCAGGAGAAGGGATCTCTTGCCATGGATCCAAAATAATCTCAAGATCCAAAACATTCATAAGAATGATGAAACCTAGGTGTGATTACTCTAATATTCATCCATTTGTTATATTGATCAATGTTTCATGTTGTAGGTATGACCTTCATTCTAACCTTTTCTGAGTCAAGGTATTAGATGGATTAAAAGGTGAGATCATATAACTTATCCTCTAACCCAACCTTTTGTCAAGATAGCGTATTATATTCATATAGAAGACAGGTTGAAGAAAGCACTCGTCATATTGGGTGAAAGAGACTTGGAAGAAAAGAAAGCACTCATTCCCGAGGACAAGGCTCTAGGTTTGATTAATCACTCAATAAGATTCAAAGGTACACATGAAAAGTTGATGACTATAGTTGAGATAGGATTCTTTGTAAAGGATCATACTTGATAGCATGTGAGCATATAGAGGTAAATGCTTAACATAATCATTTGTTTGATACAACTAACACCTCCTCTAAGAAGAATCTCGTCTGTTAGTTCCAGGTTGCCATGGAGGAATGTTTTATCACAACACTATGAGAGTGTTGACCTCATTTCGTATTATATTCCTTACCTTTAATCTTTGCTTCATAAAAATTACAAGTGATAGCTCTAAAGAGTGTACTATGATCACTGTTTGTGCTATTTCTTTATCAAAAGGATATTATTCTTGCTTGTTGTTTTGTTGACCTTGCTCCAGGTCATAGGTAATAACCTTGAGGAAGCTATAATGAAGGTTGCAGAAGGCAAGGTGCTAAAGGAGAGACCATAAAAGAAGCAATCATCATTGGAAAAGAAAAAGGTTGCTTGTATAAGCTAAAGTGTCACTCGGAAGCTTCCCTAACCCATGCCATTGAGAATCCATGTGAACTTTGGCATAGAAGACTAGCTCACATTAACTACAAGGCACTACCATACATATGCAAAGCGGTCACAGGTTTACCAGAAATCAAGGTTGACCATGAAGGCATATGCAATGGATGTACATAAAGGAAGAACATCAAGAACCCTTTTTTGAAGATAGACAACAAAGAAGAAGGAGTCCTAGAGCTCATTCATTCAGATGTGTGTGGCCTAATTCCACCGTCCTCCATCAGTGGGTATGTATATTATGTATCATTTATTGATGATTATTCTTGTAAGACATGGTTGTATCTCTTGAAATATAAAGATGAAGTGTTCATGAAATTCAAGGAATTCAAAGCGTTGATAGATAATCTTTCTGAAAGAAAGATCAAGACACTCAGGTCCGATAATGGAGGAGAATACACCTCAAAAGAATTTGTGAACTTTTGTAAAGATGTTGGGATCAAGAGGGAACTCACTACTCCCTATAATCCTCAACAAAACAGTGTGGCTAAAAGAAAGAACAGAATGATAATGGAAGCCGTGAAGACCATGATCCACGATCAAGATATTCCTATGTGCTAATGGGCAGAAGAATCAATGACAATCGTATATGTGCAAAACCAATTTCCCCATAGTGCACTTGGGTTCAAGATCCCATAAGAGATGTTCACCGGAAAGAAGCCAGAGGTAAGCCATCTCAAAATATTTGGCTGTCCAGTTTTTATACATATTCCGAAAGAGAAGAGAAACAAGTTGGAACCCTCAGGAAAGAAGGGAATATTTGTGGGATACTGTGAGGTCTCCAAGGCCTTCAAGATTTATATACCAGGTCACCATCACATTGAGATCAACAGGGATGTGATCTTCGATGAAAATGTAGTGCTCAAGAAATCAAGAATATGCCATCTTGAAGAAGTATATGAAGAGGAACCCGTAATCCCCAGAATTGCAAAATCAATGAGGGAGGTTCCCAGAGGTGTTGAACCAATGAGGGAAGTCATAACTTCCCCTGATGAGGAAATTCTAGAAGATAATGACGTAGCAGAGTTTCAAGAACCTCCTAATATGACGATCCTCTATAAAATAAAGCCAGCTTGGGATAGAGAGATTATTCAAGATGGAGAGAAGTATGGTGTTCCTGAAGGAATGACGAGACATGTGAAGAAACCTAAGCCATTCTCCATTTATATGGACTTGATGTGTGATCTCCTAGAAAAGGAGCCTTCCTACTTTGAAGAATCCATTCAGAAGAAAGAATGGGTAGATGCCATGATAGAAGAATACCAATCCATAATAAAGAACAATGTATGGGAAATAGTTCTCAGACCAAATAACAAGGATCTGGTATCGTCAAGATGGGTCTTTAAAATAAAACATGTTGTCGATGGAAGTATTGAGAAATATAAAGAAATATTTGTAGTTCGTGGCTTTTCTCAAAAAGAAGGCATTGACTATGAACAGACATTTTCTCATGTAGCTAGATACACTTCGATCAGAACCATCATAGCCCTTGTAGCTAAGATGAAGTGGAAGTTACACCAGATGGACATAAAGACAACTTTCCTAAATGATGTTATCGAAGAGGAAGTGTATATAGAGAAACCTCAAGGATTTGAAGTTGAAGACAGGAAGTCTCATGTCTGCAAGTTGAAAAAAGGCTTGTACGGATTGAAGCAAGCTCCTAGAGCTTGTTATGGTTAGATAGATAGCTTTCTGATGAGCTTGGATATTACCAAGAGTAAATTAGATTCTAACCTCTACTTCAAGGTTATGAACGATGAGCCAAGTAATACTATTACTGTATGTGGATGACTTTTTCTTAATTGGAGAAGAAAATCTCATTACTGAATGTAAGAAGAGACTTGCTTCAGAATTTGAGATGAAATACCTTGGCCTAATGCACTAGTTCTTAAGTCTTGAGGTATGGCAAATTCCAAAGAGGATATTCCTTACCCAAGGGAAGTATGCAATTGAAATCTTGAAGAGATTCGACATGTTATAGTGCAAGCCCATGAATACACCCATGGAAACGAAGCTGAAGCTATTAGTTGATACTTCGTCAAAATTGATTGATGCCACATTGTATAGATATTGGATCGTTGATGTACTTGACGAACACCAGACCAGACATTTGTTTTTCCATGAACACCTTGAGTCAATGTTTGATAGAACCCAGACATGTTCACCTAATGGCTGCAAAACATGTGATGAGGTACCTTAAGGGTACATTAGATTATGGTCTCAATTATAATGGATATCATGAGTTCACATTTAGTGGGTACACTGATTCATATTGGGAAGGATGTGTTTCTGATAGAAAAAACACTTCAGGATGTTGTTTCAGTTTGGGATCATCCATGATCTCATGGCAGAGTAGGCAGCAATCCAACATTGCTCTCAACACAATGGAATAAGAATACATTGTTGCATGTTTTGCCAACTGCAAAGCTATATGGCTTCGAAAGCTGTTGACTGGCCTATTTGACCTAGAGATGGAAGAAACCATGATCCTATGTGACAACCAGAGCTGCATAAAGATGACAGAGAATCCTGTATTCCATGACAAGCCAAAGCACATAGAGATTTGTTATCATTACATCTGTGACATGGTGCAAAGAGGATTCTTAAAGGTCCATTACGTTATCATGGATGAACAGGTTCTTGATGTGTTGACCAAGCCTCTATCTCATGTAAAGTTTGAGCACCTTAGAGATAAGCTTGGTATAGTCTAAAAGGACCTTCCTCTAAAGGGGGAGTAGTTGTTGTGATGAGACATCTCTTTCTTATAGCTTTAGTTCTTTGATGTAAAGCAAGAAGATGTGATGAGACTAGTACCGTGCTTCTGGCTTGACAATTGTGACGTAAATCTAGTCTAGTATCTTTATTTCAGCTTGAGTGTTGTGACATAAAGCAAGACAACGAGATGAGACTAGTACTATGCTTCTATATTGAAAAGTTGTGGTGTAAAGCTAGTCTAGTATCTTGCTTCCATATTGATTGTTGTGACGTAAAGCCAGATGAGTACTTAGCGTCCATCTTAATAGTTGTGATGTAAAGCCCGTCCTATATTATGATGAGCCAACCTCATGTTGTGATGATGATGATGTATTAGTTTTATACTAATACATATTGATGCAGATGATGATTCCATTCCTTTGAGAATGATGATGTTGCTGATGAAGAAAACTTCTGATGATTTATAGATATTCCAGTCAGTGTTCCAAGATGATATTGATGATGTTGTCCGCTTGATGGTGTTGATGATAAATGCCTCTCTCTCATCTAATGTTTCTATAGAATACCCTTATTGTTAAGGGGGAGTGTTGAAATAATGTAACTTCAAAGTGTATTCTTATTATTATTTGATATATTATTCATTGGATCAATCCCCATTGTGGATTTATCATGTCAGCTATTGTAAAAGGTCCAAATCCCATTTTGCGGATTGGTCATAATGTAATTGTAATAGGCAGAAAGAGAAGTTGGCCCCAGAATATATCAAAGAGGCCCGGGAATATAATAAAGGTGGTTATAACCACCCAGAAGAAGAAGTCGGCCCTGGAAGTGAAAGGACACTCCCACATGTGCCAATATTGTATAAATGAGGAGGTTAGCACCTCACTTAGACACACACTCACTTGTTCATTGAAAGACATGTTTCAGATATACAACTAGAGAAGAGAGAGAGAGAGAGGCACATCTTTGGGAGAGGACTTTCTGTACTTGTTTGAGTTATCTCTTGGCATTGTATTGGCTATCTATATTAAGGAATTTTTGTTGGTCTTTATGCCCCATGAGGGTTTCCCATGATAAATGACATGTGTCTTTTGATTGTGTATTTCTCGGTGATCTTATCTTATGTTGTTGTTATTCATTAAAATGCAAAGAACTATAAGAATGGCTTAAACATTAACAATACAAAAGATTCATTGTAGGCTTTTCGAGAATAGCTCACCCCGTCACTTACTTGCAAAGGAAGGGGAAGATGTTTCAATGGACAATAGAATGTGAAATGATCTTCCAACAATTGAATTAGTTGTTAAAAAATGATCCAATTCTGAAGATTGCAAATCCGAATGAAGATTTCATAGTTTACACAGATGCATGAAAAGAAGGATTGTGTGGATTCCTTAGTCAGAAAGTATTTGTGATATGTTTCGAGTCTAGAAAATTGAAAGAGCATGAAAGGCTCTATGCCACTCATGATTTGGAGTTGGCATCCATAGTGCACACTTTGAATAAGTGGAGGCACTACCTCATGGGAAAGAGGTTTGAGTTGAGTACAAACCATAATGGTCTGAAGTATTTGTTTGATCAACCTCCTTTGAATACTAGGCATATTAGATGGTTGGAATTCCTCTGTGAGTATGACTTTGATATCAAGCACATCAAAGGAAAGGAGAACAAGGTGGCTGATACACTCAATAGGAGAGTGCATGAACTGCATGCTACAACAATTAGCATGTATCTGAAAGATCTTAAGGGCATAATTTATGAGGCTGCAAAAGTTGTTTTGCAATACATGGAATTAGTAACTAAATTGAAGAAAGGTAAAATGTAGCAGAAAGATGAAGATTATGACTTAGGAATTGATGGAATTCTCTTGTACAAAAAGATATTTTATGTACCAAATTCTCTGTAATTGAGGAGTGCCATTTTAAAAGAGATGAATAATGTACCTTATGTGGGACACCTTGGATATTGGAAGACAATTTCAGTAGTCAAGAGCCAATATTATTGGCTAGGAATGAAGACAGAAATTGCAGAGTACATAGCTAAATGCTTGGAGTGTCAAAGGGTCAAGGTGGAGCATAGACACCTAGTTGGGTTTCTACAACCATTACCCATTCCTCAGTGGAAGTGGGAACTTGTGACAATGGATTTCATTACAGGATTGCCTAGAACAAGCAAGCAACATGACTCCATCATGGTGGTGGTAGATGAGATCACAAAGGCCCACCATTTTATTCCATTGAAGACTACTCACAAGGAAACTAATGTTGTTGATATTTATATGAGGGAAATAACATGCTTACATGGCATTCCCAAGACAATTGTGTCTGATAGAGACCCAAATTTTACCTCTAATCTTTGGAGAGGATTATTCAAGGGGTTCAGATCGAACCTGAACTTCAACCCAACTTATCATCCAGATTGTAATCGGCAAACATAAAGAGTAAATCAAGTGATATAAGATATGTTAAGAATGTATGTGATGGACAAACCATCTAAATGGAAGGATTACCTACACTTGGTAGAATTTTCCTACAACAATGGGTATCAAGCATCGTTGAAGATGAGCCCGTTTGAAGCACTTTATGGAAGAAAGTGAAACAACCTATTAGGTTGGGACAACCTAGATGATAGAGTAGTAATTGGGCTATAGTGTCTCAAGGAAATGGAAGAGAAAATGTTGAAGATTAAACAAAATTTGAAGGCTACCCAAGATAGGCAGAAAAGCTATGTTGACAAGAACATAAATCATAAGGAATTTAAAGTGGGTGATCATGTTTTCCTAAAGGTGAAAGCCAACAAAAGTTCCCTGAAGTTGGGAAGCTATTCCAAGTTCGCAGCCATATATTGCAGGCCATTTGAAATTATAGAAAAGATTGGAACAGTAGATTATATGCTTGCATTGCCTACATCCATGACTATTCATAGTGTATTTTGTGTATCATTGTTCAAGAAGTATATACCTGATGCTAATCATGTGATTGATTAGAATGTTATTCAGGTGGAGCAAGAAGGCACTTTTCAAGTGCATCCTGTGCACATACTAAATTGGAAGAGCAAGCAACTCTGGAATCGAGTCATAAATATTGTAAAGGTTCAATGGAGTTGGTACAGTCCTAAGGACGCAACATGGGAGAATGAAGATTCTATGTGGGTAGAGTACCCACGTTGTTTTTAAGATTTTGGAAATCTTCTTGTTTTTTTTTAATAAGTTGCACTCATGACAGTGAAAAAATAAGGGGAGGGGACTGTAACACCCCAAGGATGAGCCCCTACTGAATTGTAATTGTGTTTATAGGCTGGTGAGCCAAGTGTTTAGAAGCTAGAAGAATTATGTGTTTATTAGGCTGGAGAGCCCAGATGCTAAAGCCAATGAGCCTGATTTTGTATATGTAAATACTCACATCATTAATAAAATTACATCGTTGTGTGTAGAATGACCACGAAGAAAGAGCTATGGGGGACTAAGCTCCACTAGGTAGGGAAAGGGAAGGGGCTAAGTGTCTAGGAATAAGGTCTAAGCTAGAGGGATTACCTATAAAGGAATAATATTATATTATTATTTCCTAGAGGCTAAAGTTTGACATAACCTATGCTGTCCTAGTTTCCTGGGGAAAGGGAATGAGTGTTAATTGGATCTCATGCAGCTTCAAGAAGACATGTGTAAACCTGGGTGCAAGCAGTTTTTAGGTGGGAAAGTCATCTCGTTGGGGATTCCCTCACAATTATTGCGATGGTCACCACTCTAGAAGTCATCCATACTCCCCAATGATGCACACGCTGAGACAAGGAAATCCTTGACACAAACAACCATTCCCTCCATCGTCGATCTCTACAATTTATGAAACCCTCACACCCATGTTATGAAGCTAACTATTTTTCCTATGAAGCACAACATGTCTACGTACTGTCCGATCCATATTGTGCCTTAGCCTTTGTTGGTTTTACCCATGTTTTGTCTGGATTGGTGTGGCTTGTTGTCATTACTAGATCCCATACCCAATTTTTTCTACGGAGGTTAACCACTAGACTTAGGAGCTTAATAGAAGAGGCAAGTTGTCATGCCTATGAGAAACTCTCTCTAGGTGAGAGAGTGTGTTTAGTAAGTGAGTTCTCCTCGAGGGAGTCTCGTAGTAGCTACAGTACTCTGAGACTTTTGATCCAACCTGTTGTTGAATCCATGGAAAGCGAGGTGAAACAATCGATGGACTTCTGATAGTGAAGGTGTACACTCCTGGGGTGGGACAGGCATGTGGGGAATGAGGGTCTGGGGGCTGTGAGCATAAGTGTCTCCTAGGATAAAATCCTTCATGTTGATCTGTCTGACTTCCTGTTGTCCTTTCCAAGCCTAGGAATCCCTTTCCTGGTGGAGTTTAGTCCCAGCTCGGGGGTGACCCACTGTTGAGCATGATGAGGAGCATGGTATAAGGTTAGGAGGTCCATGGAAGTTCTGCATGCAGTTGGTGGTCATCTGTTAAAAGATAAGTACCAAATCTCTATTCTTTTCATGATGTGTATCTTGAAATCAAGTTATAATGTTATTATATTTTTCTGTATATATTCATGTATGTTTTAATGTTGTTTTCACATGAATAGGTGTATGAACAAAATGCTATAACTATTTAAATTTCATTAGATATATATTTATATAAAGATATATGGTATCAGAGTATGAAAGTTATTCGGTGGCATGGTCTGGCCTATTGGTTTAAGGTTGGGAATGCCACAAAATGGTATCAGAGTAGAAAAACAAAGATTCAGTTGCTTAGGTAGCATTACCTGACAGAGGTTTTGAGGGTCGGGGACGTCACCATGTCTTCATATAGTAGTCCATTGAATTCTTTGCAATCAACTAGTTGCACACATCTACTACCATGTCATAGGTAGATTGAATCATCCATCACAGTCTCTATAATCAAGCAGCACAATTGCTCCAAGTGATCTGGTAATCTCCATGACAATCAACTAGTAGTGCATAGCTACTACAGTTACATCCAATAGAACATGACTATGTTGATCCATAATAATACACAACTATTATCCAGTGGTACACAACCATTGCTAGTAGCACACAACTGTTGTCTAGAGACACACAGTCTCCACCATAGTCTCATGACTACACATGTGTCTCGTAGTTGTCACGTACTCGATGAAGTCTCACGTGACTATATGAGCCATATTGTATCTGATTAATCTAGGCATGATTCAATTCATCTACATCACATCTAAGTTGTACTTGCATGATACTTGTGCTTCATATCTAAGTTTCACTAGAATAATGTGACTTAGGCATATGAATCATCTCTAAGTTGTACTATCATGATGTTAATGCATCATATCTAAGTTGCACTAGCATAATGTGGAGTATCATATACATCATCTCTAATCTGTACTAGCATGATGTGAATGCATCATATATAAGTTGTAATGGCATGATGTAAATCTGTGCCTCTACATCATCGCTGAACCATACTAGAATGGTGTCAATGCACCATCTCTAAGATGTGTTGGCATAATGCCAGTCATTTTCATCATCTCTAAGTTATTTTAGCATGATGTTATTGCATCATATCTAAGTTGTACTAGAATGATGCAACTAAGGAATATGTGTTATCTCTATGTTTTACTAGCATGATGTTAATACATCATATCTAAGATGTACTAGCATGATGCATCTCAAGACATTTGTATCATGTCTAAGTTATACTAACATGATGTTGAAGAATCATATCTAAGTTGTACTAACATGATACAAATAAACACTCCCTCTCAACTACAAGAGTCCCAACTTGTCCCTAAAATACACAAACTTCCCTTTGGACAAGTGCTTCTTTAGAATATCCACTATATTCTCATCGGTGG
Organism: Picea engelmannii; assembly: GCA_009831015.1. NCBI lineage: Eukaryota > Viridiplantae > Streptophyta > Pinopsida > Pinales > Pinaceae > Picea > Picea engelmannii. Next base: position 483,924 of record ML793434.1, on the reverse strand, counting down.
ATATATAGTGGAGTTTTACTTATCACTTATAGACTCGATCACGGATATAATAATAGTTGATCTCAATGTGCTTCAACCTTTCATGGAACATCGATTTCTCTGAAAGATTCACACAACTTTGATTGTCACAGAATATCACAGATGAATCTAACACCTGATGAAATATTCCAGAAATCAACTTACGGACCTAGCGTTCGTACATGAATCAAATGATGCAATTTACAGTTCCTTTGCAATGTTGAGTGCCATAGAATTTTGTTTTCTGCTAATCCAGGATATCATGGCTGAGCCAAAAATTAAAAAAGTACCAAAGATACTCTTTTTATCATTCGCACTCCTTGCCCAATCAGAGTACGTATATCCCTACATCGTTACTTCTCCACTTGATAAGTATCTAATTCCATACCCAATTGTACCATGTAGGTACCTCAACACATGTTTTGAAGCAACCCAGTGCAATTTCCTTGGTTCAATCATGAATTGACTCAAGGTGCTCATAAAATAGATATATGGCTTGGTGTTCACTATGTACATTAGGGACCCAACTAGTTGTCTGTACCTCATAGGATCCACCAAATTTGAGTCTGAAGTTTCCTCATTCATCTTCTTCAAATTTGATATCATGGGTGTGGCCATGGAATTGTAGTTCATTATGCCATATCTCTGCAAGATCACAACTATGTACTTCCTCTGTTAGAGAAATTTATTTCTTGGCCTCTACCACACCTCCATTCCCTTGGAGAATACTCAATCTCCTTACAGGAACAATGGATCATTCCAAGAATAACTAATCTAGGAGTAGCTCTTGTAGAAGTGGATCTACATGTACTAAGAGTATCTCCTTTACTCTTTCTACATATTCTCCCTCTAGATCTCTACAACTTCTCCTTATGAGCTCCTACAATTGCTCCCTCTGGGACTCATACTTTTTCTACCACCTCCATTGGATCTATCACCATATATTTTCTACAATGGGTCTAACAAACTATATCCATGATCACTAGAATTGTTTCCACTCTTTGGTATTATCCTGTTCTAGAGGGATTTTGATCCTAGAGATTTTTTTTTCTAAGCATCATGTCTAGCAATGTCTCTCCTTAACATCATGTTGGAAGGTATTTTCCTCCATGTCTACCTTTCTACATGATAAAATTGGCTCCCTCTTACACTGAATAAAACCCTTCTTGTCTAGTTTTCTTCACTCGTTGCTCCCTCTACGAATGAAGGAAAAATCCATACCCCAACCCTCTTGACTAGATGCCTCCTCTATCATAAAACAAGTGAATCCTCCCAGGAGGTCTCACATCTCATAGAGGCCTCTTGCCTCTAAAGAATTTTCCTATCCTCCTCAACTCATGCATACTATCATCAAGATTAGAGGATATCAATTGCATACTATTAGTTAGGCCTTGATGCTTTAGTTCCCTAGTGGATAATAATTGTAGGTGATGAAAGTATCATATGAGTTGGATTTAATATTGTTACAACCAACATTGGTTGTGGTAATCCATAAAACCCGAGTGTAGTGAGTCCAGTTAGGTCCAACGCAAATATTCTTGGCATAGTCAAACCATTTCTTCTCATCTAATCATGCAACCACTACCTATGATAGGGTCCAACCATTGTCGCTTCCCCATAATATGTTCTCTCTGAAGGGGCTATCTGATGTTGGAGGAGAGAGTCACTCCTTCTCCATATTGCATAATTTCATTCGTAATTTGGAATTTTGTGATCCCACTAAAGACGACCAACTCCCACCATATTTCTTTCTTCATTGTGTGTAACCAAAAATCCATCAATAAATGCGATAGTAGCATTCATGTCTGCAACATTCACATATGATATCCCCATCATCATAATGAGAATGCAAATGAAAGTGATGAAGTGGCTCTTAAATAATGTGGTTATCCCCATGAGTATTGTGAATTGCAGGAATTGTTGCACATAGTTTCTAATTCTTTCTTCTTTTAGATGATCCTAATAATACTAACTTGCTTCTACTACTTCAAATTCTCTGACCAAATATATGTTGAGTTATATCTCAAAGATGGTATCCATTTATATATCCATACCACTATGTATAACTAACTCAATATGTGTGGGTATATATATCCTACATGCAGGTATATATATAGCCTATAGGATGCTCATTAGAGACAGTTGACTCAGTGGTCCACACATGCAATCAAGTCCTATGTACTATCTACAAACATATAAGATTGATCAACGATTTGTCATCTTCATTTTTCTTCATTTATAAAAACATTGACAACATACATATACTATGCCTAGATCTATATTCTAAAGATTTCACAATTGATTTCATAAATTTAGTTGATTTCTCGCGATCTCTTTTCTAGTTTCCAATTCCATAGTTAGATACTTTTCCTCTGGATTTTACAAAAGATTAAAAATCACTGAGATTCGCCAATATCACCATGAAACTCATGTCTATTCTAAATTGCATGAAGAGTATGTGAAACTATGTGAATCAATTGTCTTTCAATAAAATAATGTTCAATAAGGAAATAAAGTGTGTTTCTTTATTTGACACTATAATTTCTGGGATATATAGGCAAGATATCAAGATGCCATCAATATCCCTCGAGATTTATTCATAATACAATTATTACTAGTTGTTATTCGGGAAATGGGCATAGGCTCTCTTAATAATATAGTCCCAAATCACTACTACGAGATGGAGTTTTAAATATGCTTTAAATCCTCACGCTCATAGGGGTTCCGCAATTGATCCCTAAAGTGTTTATGCACAAGTACGTTCACTAGTTTCCTATAAAGATCATTCCCTGTAGGATATGCATCCATCTATATATATGTATTCCATCACTTACTGCACTATATACATCCTTCTCTAGTATATATGCATGTATCCTCTATGTTTAACGCACATTCCAAAACTCTTCACAAAAATCAAACTATCTCTCATTTTCCTGGACCCTCTTGTGAGGGAGTCAAGACCAATCCTGCTTTGATAGTAGATACCATGTTGATTTTTCTAAACGAGATGAAATTGTATACTCGAATGATGCTATTACAATGATGAATTGTTTCATATATATATATATATATATATATATATATATATATATATATAACATATGGTGACCATCCATGAAATGATGTGTCCCTTGGATAATAAATAACGACTTATTTATTATATATATTTATACTAAACTACTTTTCACATTATGAATGCCGACCGTAGTTACAATTTCAACACTCCCTCTTAACTATGTAGGTATACATAACATCTGCAACATAAGGAGAAACCTGCCATATGATTTGAGGGAGAATTTCTTCCCGATGTTTTCCAAACATCAATAATCACCACCTCTCCCAACACTTCTATGGATTTCCCCTATTTCCTTCATGCCTGCTACTCCCCCTCCATTACGCATTGAACCTCTTCCTCTTCTCACCTCCATATCCCACCACATCCCCCCTTCCTCTATGTATCTCTCTTGGATAATATCCTACTCCCAATTCATCTTTCTTGCCTCTCCACCTTGGCTCATCCCCACTTTCCTTTGTCCATCCTTCACCTCTTCTCACCTCTTCTTTCGTAGCCCATGTCATCCTACCCCCTCATGCTTTCCTTACCTTGTCTCAAATATACCATTCTATTCTCTATATATCCCTAACCTCCTCCTCTCATCCTCCTCCATCATGTATCCCCTTTCCCATTGGATTCTCCCTCATTTTGTCTACCTATATTCCCATCTCCCACTAATCCTCTAATTCCCTCCTCTATTGGGACCTTTCCTCTAGCCTAACCACCTCCATGCCAACGATATATCCCCCCCCATCGATGGCCACCCACCTATTCCACTATCTCAAAACACAATTTCCATCTTGGTATTTTTCTAGTGTTTTATTCATGTCTTGAACTTATAAGGTTATTTTTAGGCCCTAAATGACATTTTTTTGGTGAAAAAATGCACAATATATATCCATAGGCATGTATTGGTCAATTTTAAATGTGTACTTATCAAATATACCTTTTTGACGGGATATCAAGCACCCCAAACAAATATTGTATGCAAAAGTAAAGCACTCGAGAAGTCGACGTATCAACTAACCACATCAGGGTCCACAAAACTTTTGGTGCTTCATCTTTCGAGGTTAGTTTTTTTTATGTTTAGGATATTCTCATTGATTATTTATGTTAAAATTCCTTTTGGCCTCATTGTAACCACTTTGTGAAAATGTGCATAGTCATGACATCTCTTCTTAGATATAATCTTCCACCATTCTAGCAAGTTCATTTCACTCTCCATTTTTATAGTTCCTATATATTTCATTGATTGAAAAAAATTGGGTATTATTGTATCTCTATGTTTCTATAAGATTTCTATATTTCATTTAATTCCATCAAAAATCCATGTTAGAAGGAGAGAGATCTAAAGAGAGAGGGGTAGGGAGAGAGAGAGAAATAAGGGGGAGATAGACGAGGGGTTGGGAGGGAGGGAAATAGAGAGAGTTGGTAGGGTTTCTATGATGGAGGGGCTGAGGGAGGGAGGGATAAATAAAGAGAGGGAGGAGGAGGGAAGGGGAAGACATATAGAGAGAGGGAAGGGAGGAAGAGAGATAGAGGGAGGGAAGAAGAGAGAGAGAGAGAGAGAGAGAGGAGGAGTGTGGTAGTGAGGGAGGGACCGAGGGTGGGAGGCATGGAGAGAGATATAAAGAAAGTGAGGGAGAGGGAGAAAAGTTTATAGAGAGTGGGAGAGAATATATTATCTAGTTGGATATTGTTGGGAACCAACCTCTTCCACTAACTCAACATGGTTCTCAATATTGGAAGTTTTGTTATGATTTTCTGGGTCCTAAACTTTCAAGTTCATTTTGAGGCCCTAAATGATGTTTACTGGGAAATTGAAGGACCTAGATTTCTGTTTGAAAGACTCTGACCATGTGATTTCATTCTAGTGCTTAGTTAGTTCTTTCTAATGAGATAATAGGATTTTTTGTGAATGAGTGTAGCTGACATATCTATCTCTATCTTCAGAGATAAGCTACCACCATTCTAGGTAGATTGTGTTCTAAAGTATTATGTTATTTTATTCATTAATAAACGTTGTTTATCACTATGTTATTGTTAAGCCCTAATATTGGCTCATTACCCCTTAATTGGGGCATATTATATTAGTAATGTTATTTTATTTATGTCAGCTTTAGGCCATTAGTTGTAATTATACCTCCTAGTCTCCTATATATACCAAGGATACATTTTCATTTTGAATCATCTTGTACTTGAACATTTAAGTTGCCCCCTCGAAGAGGCTTATTATCTGAAATTATCTCTTTTTCAAGGCGTTGAGTACTTTTTCTGAGGTTTTTCTATGCTATATTGATATTTGGTTCTTAGCATATGGTATCAGAGCTCAAGGTCTTGGGGTTTCACTACTACATCTGAGACGCCTTGGTATTTTCGCTATAAATGTTTTTCTACAATGTTTCAAAAGGAACGGCTTGGAGGATATTTATTAGACAGATCATGGTACGTTGGGTTCAAAATTCATTTCCTGAGGCCTTATACTTTCTGAGATACATCCTGTACAAGATAGGGTTATGGAATCATCCTGAACTAAGTCATTGCAAAATTTTCTCTATAAAAATTTTTTTGTAATGTTTCATACCCTAAAATCTAGAAGATATTTACATAAATTAGTAAGGTATCTATGGTAAAAATTTCAGCTTCTGGGTCATCTCAAATTTGTAGATACACCCTATGTAATATAGGGTATCTAACTAGTCCTATTGACTAGTCTCAAGAAGGTGTTCCATGTAAAACAATCATAACTTCTTCCTAGAGTATCCAAATTGAGTGGGACTGGTTTCATTAGATTGTGGACAGTCTTTAGTATTTATGGTGTCAGTTTCAGAATTTTATATCAATTATTTTCTGTGGGGCACGCTATACAAGTGATATCTCCTGGAAAGGCCATAAATCAACAAGTTGTGGGGAAGTTACTATAAATTCCACTTGGCACATCCAATTGTGATCAGACCTATGGTATTGCAGAGAAGAAATATCATAGAACTACATAAAAGAAATTTTCATACCCAGAAGGGCCGAGACATGGGAGATACAACATAATAAATATTGTCTCGTGGAACCACCTCAAAATCAAGGTTCAAAAGTGATACTTGGCCAACATGCCACCCAAAAAGGGAACTTCTACACCAAATAAGACTCCAGACAATCCTACTTGGACTCTTGATGAAGGTGAAGAAATGTGTAGGGACATAAATGATTTACAAAAGAAGATAGTAAAAAAAGATGAACTATAAGAGATGGAAGCTAAGTTGGAGGCAAAGATGGATGGTTTAAAAGAGGAGATCATGGAAGTAATGAAAAATTTTGTAATAGAGAAGACACCTGAAAGTGAAAATGCATCCCATGAAATTCTTGATGAGGACACAGGGAAGGTGAATCAAGAATGGAGAAACTCCAACTTTGGTTTCAAGACCAACCACATTCCTAAGATTAATATGAGGAAGTTTGATGGCAAGGACCCAATCACATGGATACTTTAGATGGAGCAATTCTTTGATCTCCATAATGTGCCACATATACAAAAGGTAGGAATTGCTTCTTTATATTTAGAACCTAATCAATTTTTATCTATCAATGGCTTTATTCTCGCAAATCACTCGCCACTTGGAAAATTTTCATGGAAGAAATGATAGCACACTATGAGGATACAAGGAGAAATACCTTCTTTAGCCAATTGATAAATCTCAAGCAAAAGGGTTCATTTACCGAGCACATTGAGAACTTCCAAAGATTGAATATAAAGGTAACCAACATTCTAGATGAGCACTTGATTGATGTATTCATAGGAACTTTAAAGGATAACATTTAACATGAGGTTCGCCTTTGGGAACCCAAATCATTGGAGAATGCATTTAAGGTGGCAAGAAATGTTGAAAGTAAAAATATGGCTATGGCTACTA
>ML793434.1:462104-474198 GCA_009831015.1 Picea engelmannii | reverse complement strand
CCTTTCATACTGCAACAAAAATGACACCATTTATGGCACTTTATGGATACCACCCTCCTTCCATCACTTCTTCTCTAAAAGAAAAATATAAGGTTCAAGCAGTGGAAGATCACATAGAGAATCAACAAGAAGTTCTCCAAATCTTAAAGGAAAACCTGACCATGGCACAGAATCACATGAAACAACAAGCAAATCAACATCGTAGTGAAAGAATTTTTGAAGTAGGGGATTGGGTGTTTTTAAGACTACAACCATACAAACAGATGTCCCTCAAGAAAGCCAAGAAGTATAATAAATTATCACCAACGTACTATGGCCCTTATAAGGTGTTACAAAAGATTGGTACTATGGCATACATATTGGAGTTGCCTGCATCTTCATGACTACACCCAGTTTTCCATGTTTCATGATTAAAGAAGGCTATAGGCGACAAGATCCCAGTTCAAACTATATTTCCAGAACTTGACGAGGAAAGAAAAATCATATTGGAGCCTGAAGCCATCACTGACAGAAGAATTCGCCAGCTGAGGAATAGATCCATTTCAGAGTATCTCATTAAATGGAGGAAACTATTGGCTAAAGATTCCACTTGGGAAGATGGTTCTTTTATACAGAAGCATCCAGAGTTACTCATGTGTTGCAGACAACACTTGTCTCAAGGGGAGGGGCATGTTAAGCCCTAATATTGGCTCATTACCCCTTAATTGGGGCATATTATATTAGTAATTTCTTTTATTTATGTCGGCTTTAGGCCATTAGTTGTAATTATACCTCCTAGTCTCCTATATATACCAAGGAGACATTTTCAATTTGAATCATCTTGTACTTGAACATTTAAGTGGGGTAAACGGAGGTTGCCCCCTCGAAGAGGCTTATTATCTGAAATTATCTCTTTTTCAAGGCATTGAGTACTTTTTCTAAGGTTTTTCTATGCTATATTGATATTTGTTTCTTAACAGTTATTGTTCTCTCTTCTATTTTTCTATTTTTTTTCATTCCATTCTGTTTACAATATGGATTAGTGGTATCAAACAAATATTTTCCTTGTTTTCTATTGATGCATATACCTGACAAGGTTAGGGTATAGAGAGATGGGTTTTAAGCTAGTTTCACTAGAGGACAACCTCTCTTGCCAACCCAAGATACCTACCATTGCAGGGTAAACATATATGATGGATCAAGAGATCCTTTCAATATGTTACTATAAGAAGCCATCGCATGACAGAGGAACAAGATGATGCAAAAATTCACCTAGATCCTTTGACGACTGCCAATGGTGGCCAAGACATCTTTACCAAGTAGCCATTTTAGACAAGTGATCCCCTTCAAGGTACAGGCTAAATTTTATATGCATTTATTTAATGGCCAAATATATGCAAATGATTTGGAAAAATGGTTAAATATGTCAAAGGGTTAGTTCTTTGTCCAAAAAAAAATCGATATCAAAATGATCACCTTTGGTGGGAATGTTACAGAGAGAGATAGAAAGTGGATGAGTCTACAAAATTCAATATAGAACCCACTTGGGCAGCCTTTTTTGATTCCAAGAAGGAGGATTTCTACCATTTTGAAAACTGTGATGACCAATACATGAGATAGACAACTATGTGATAGGAGAGAGACCAAATTGTTGGGTATGTGTTATATTCTTTGCATGTGTGTGTGTGGGCGCATCAGATTCGACAACTGCATCTAACGATCCCTCTAGCAGTGTTTCTTGTGTCATGTGCACCAGGCACTTTCTTAGGGGGGTCCCAAGGGGAGCAGGTATGCCCCCCCTAGTTACGGACAACATTCGGGGTAGTGCCCCGAAATTATTTTTGGCCGATTTTTTTCTATTTTTAGCAGTTCTCTAAATTAATCCTAGATTATGGGATTCAGGTTTTGGTATATACAGAATATCTAAAAAAATTGTATATATTGTATGGTGAATGGTGAAATTCGATATAATGAATATAATAAATGTTTTCCCGATTGAGGGTTTCCAATATAGAATCTTTGTGTACTTTGTGTATGAGCCATTGATAAAATTTTGTTTTGATTAATAATCTATATGCATTGCTTTACTTCACAAGTTTAAAACTTACATGTGGTATCAAAGCTAGTTTTTGGCTTTAGAGGGACGCCTTTGTTGTTGAAGTTTTGGCTTGGTCTTGATAGATCAAGTTTATATTGGGTCTATGATAAACTTGGGTTTAGTGGGAGCTTTTACAATGGTGATTTGAGTGCAAAAAGGGGAATGACAAGATCTTCTAGAATCAAGATAGAGAATTTCAACAATAAAAACTTTGAGCTATGGAAGATGAATATGGAGGACCTTCTTGTAGACAAAGAACAATGGATCAATGTGGATCCTAGTACATATCCTATTGGTACACTGTCTACTAGCACACAGGCTACTGGTACAAAACCTACTAGTACACAAACTACCAGTACACCAACTACTGGTATGCAGGGATGATTTTAAGGATGGAAATTTATTTTTAAATGTAGAAACCTTGGCAAATCTTACTAATCCTTCATATGCCAACTATAAATGATTAGCGATATTTTTGTAAAAATATTCAAATTTCTAAGGATTTTATATAGTTTTTATAAAATTTTGGTGATTTTTAAGGTAAAATAATTTTATCTTATAGAACTTGGGAGAATCATTTTTAAAATAATGAATCTCGTTTTTAGAAAAATCATGGAAAATAATCTCATGAGCGAAATTTAGCCCCTAAAATCATCCTTACTGGTATGTCGAAGGAATATTGGGAGAAGTTGGACAGAAGAGAAAGGAGTACTATTCGACTCTGCTTGTTAGATTCGGTGTTGTTGAATGTCTCAAAAGTTGGGGAATTTGTATCAATCAAAGTCCCTGGTAAACAAGTTGTTTCTTCAAAAGAAGTTGTATCATATTAGGATGGAAGATGGAGATTCTATTAAAAAACATCTAAATGCCTTTAATACTTTGGTAAGTCAACTTGTCTCTATTAATATTATGATTGTAGAAGAAGATAAGTGTATTACTTTGTTATGTTCTTCAGTAGACTCTTGGGATAATCTAGTTGTAGCAATAGGTAGTACCACTCAATCTACATTGAAGTATGAGGATGTAGTTTCATCCTTTTTATCTGAAGAGATGATACAGAAAAGCATGGATGGTCATAACACAAATGTTTTATTTGTAAGAGGTCGTACCCAAGACAGGAATCCTGGTAAGTCTTCGGGGGGGAGAGATAAATCTACAGGTAGATCTAAGTCTTCAGGAAAATCTTTGAGGAAATTCTAGAAGTGTGGTAAAACAAGGCATTATAAGAAAGATTGCAAGTCTAAGAAGGTTGAAAAACTAAAGGGATCTAATAGTACCTCTTCCACAAAGACAAAAACCTCCACTAAAGAAGGAGGTGATGTTTACCTAACATCTATAGGTACACATGAAGACCATGATGTATGGTTGATCAAATCAGTTGCATCATACCACATGACTCCTCACAGGGAGTATTTCTCTGAATATGAAAAATATGATCGTGGTGATGTATTCCTAGGAGATGACTCAATAGAAAAAATCATGGGATGTGGAAGGGTTAAGTTTCTTCTAAAAGATGGAAGGATTAGAACACTCCCTAGGGTTATTCACATTCCAAAACTAGCTAGGAGGATAATATATGTAAGCAAGTTGGATGATGCAAAAGTGAATACTGTATTTGGAAAGAACACTTGCAAGATGGTATGAGGAGCAATGGTGTTGATGAGGGGAGTTCGGTGTGGAGATATGTAAAAGTTCTTGGGAAGCACTTATACTAATGGGTGCAACAATTATGTTGTCCCTAAGAAGAGAAATGAAGGAGACAAGATCAATACTGTCCCAGAAAACAAGACCATGTTGCGGCATCAAAGACTGGGGCATATTAGAGAAAAGGGCCTTCGAACACTACATGGTAAAGGTATGGTTGAAGGTATGGGTAATTGAACTCTGGATTTTAATTTCTGTGAACATTTCATATATGGTAAACAAAATCGAGTAAGATTCCCATATGGTGCTACAAGAGCAAAGGGGATCTTAGAGTTGATACACAATGATGTGTTTGGACCTATGCCTATTCCATCACTAGGTAAGTCTATGTATTATGTTTCATTCATAGATTATTTCTCAAGGAACACATGGATTTATTTTCTTAGAAATAAATCTCAAGTATTTGATAAATTTAAAGAGTTTAAGGCTCTAGTAGAAAATCAGATAGAGAAGAAAATAAAGGTATTGAGAATAGATAATGGTGGAGAATTCTGTGAAAATGAATTTGAAGAATTCTGTAAGAAGTGTGGTATAGCAAAATAGAAGACTACTCCATACAGTCCTCAACAAAATGGAGTTTTAGAAAGAAAGGATGAACAAGACATTGATGGAAAAAGGAAGGAGCATGATCAACAGTGTCGAGTTAGGATAGGAATTCTGGGAAGAGGCAGTGGGTACAACATGTTACCTGGTCAATTGATCACCCTCATCAGTGTTGGATGATAAAACTCCACATGAGGTATGAACTAGAAAAAAACTCTCTCTTAAACATCTTAGAGTGTTTGGTTGTGATGCTTATGTACATGTTCCAAAGGAAAATAAGAGTAAGTTGGATAAAAAGGCTGAAAAGTGTATCTTTATTGGTTATAAAAAAGGTGTGAAAGGTTATAATATTTGGAACCCAAAAACCAAGAAGAATGTTTACAATCGAGATGTTATTTTTAGAGAGGTAAAAGATGTTTCCAAATAGGAATTCCTACCAAGGCTAGAAGAACCTGAGAAAATAGAGCTAGAGTTGGATGATGCAGAATCTGAATCATCTGAAGAATATGAAGCAACAGTAGAACAAGAAGAAACTCATACCCTAGTATTGAGGAGATCAGTGAGAGAAATAAGGCAACCAGAAAGGTATAGTCCACCTGATTTTCATTCCAATTTTTATTTATCTATTACTGATGATGATCCCAGAACTGTCAGGGAAGCAGTGAATTCAAAGGATAGTAAACTATGGAAGAAGGCCATGGTTGATGAAATGGATGCCTTGGATAAGAATGAGGCATGGGATATATTTGAGTTTTCATATGGAAGAAAATATGTTGGTAGAAAATTGTTGTTTAAGAATAAGTTTAATGCAGAAGGAAAAGTGGGAAAATACAAAGCTCGGCTAGTCGAAAAAAGTTATTCCCAGGTAGAGGGAATTGACCTTGGGGATATTTTTTCTCCTATTGCTAAGTTAACTTATATTAGATTTATTTTATCTATTGCTGCTTCTTTTGATCTTGAAGTGGAACAAATGGACGTGAAGACAACATTCCTACATGGGGATCTGAAAGAAGAAATCTACATGAAACAGCCAGAAGGCTTTGTAGTGAAGTGAAATAAGGAGATGATATGTAAGATAAAGAAGTCATTAAATGGTCTGAAGCAATCACCTAGGATGTGGTACAAAAATTTTGATACATACATCCTTGAATTGGGATCTGTTGGACAACTGAGAGGGGGGGGTGAATCAGTTTTTACCGTGCTTAAAAAATTATCCTTCTTTTAAAAAAAAAAACTTTACAAGGAACTCAATGATGATGACAATCATGTAGGGAAATAAACGTTGACAGATTCCTCATTAGTCACATATATGAGAAACACAGAGACAGATATTTCCTGATGAAACCCATATAGGGTAAAAACTTTTTTTTCTTTATATGATAAGTATTATCTACATTCTTTACATTATCATACATATGAGCACCAACTCATTGTGAGGCTACAACCTTTGTTTTTGCAAGCTACAACTTGCTGAGAGCACCAACTCTCCATTTTCTCTAGCACCCACTAGAAGGGAGCACCAACCCCCTGGTTTCTCTAGCACCAACTAGAAGGAAGCACCAACTCCCTGGTTTCTCTAGCACCAACTAGAAGGAAAAACCAACTCCCTGTGTTCAAGCGCCCACTTGAACCTTTGATGACACCAGTCCTCCCCAGCACTTCCCAACCACCCTGAATTATTAATTCTTCGTTAGTAAAACTTATTACAGTGATATAAAATTATTCAATGGCTTACCATCCTTGTCGTTGTTCTGTTACACTGCTCTGCCCTATCTGCATCAGTGTCTTCTGCACACATCTAGCACTTTCTGTTCTTCTGCCTTTTATGCTCTCTGTGCCATATCCCTTCAATGCACCATTCCTCAACTGTGCATTTCTGCTCATCTGTTCTGCCTCCTTGTACACACCTGAATTCTCCTACACAGCGACAACAACACCAATCTCTTCTTTGTTCCACATTCTTATAGTCCCTGTGCTCCTTGTGTATGCAATATTTCCATGCCTCTGCATGCTCATGCCCCCACCAATATCCTCCACATCTCGAGTGCTTTTTCCTGATCATCGCAACTCTTCAGCTTCTCTGGTGGTTCCCACCATGCGTTCATCATCACTAGGTGTTTTGCTGAGATTCCTCAACCTCTTTGGTAGTTGAGACTCCTCATCTTCTCTGGCACAGTCGAGCTTATGCCTTCTATTTTAGTTACAAACTTCAACGCTCATCCATTTGTCAATCCCCCTAAGAATCGTCTTGCTTCACTGGATGAAGCTTAGAGACTCTTCATATCCTCTGGTGATCACATAGAGGTCTCTTCGAATTCTCTAGCAGAGACCATCAATGGTTTCTAACAGTTACATGGCGAGGCGCAAAAGTAGCCCTGTGATCTTGTTCAACTTCACTTGCACAGTTGGATTGAATTCATAGAAACTTGTGTTTGCTTCACCATTTCACACTTCGCCATTTCGAGATCCCCGTGGTAATGATTTCATTACACTCCATGTCCCGATCCCTGAAACTCTGAAATGGAGCTTATCTGAACTAGCTCCTTCCTTCATCTTCCGTCGATGTGACCAATGGCTGCGACCACAGATTAAGACAAAATGTGTTTCTCATTTCGGCATTTCGGGATTTCAACACTCCCATGGTAGAGTCTCTTGATGCTCCATGTCCCAATATTTGAAGCTCTGAAATGGAGTCGGATCAACGGTCCACACTCTAAGTGATTTGATGGTCCTGATGTCTTCATGATTTCGCATATCACGATTTCGGGGTTTGCGACTTTGGGACTCCTATGGTAGGAGTTCTTTGACATCTCCATCTCCCGATTTTCGAAACTCCGAAGTGATGTAAACCTGCTGATGTCACACGTGGATTGACATGTGTCGAATAACTGTCGTGTGTCAATCTGATTCGTGACTTACATGTGCCTGAAATGTTGAATCAACTTAACACTTGTCATTTCCTGGTTGTGCCACATGTTCTTAGCTGACGTGGTTTTTTGATGTGTCTTGTTTCGGGATTTCACATTTCGGCACTTCGGGACTCCTAATGTTGAGAGTCTCTGACTTCTCCATCTCTCGATTTCCTAAACTCCGAAATGGACTGGGATCAATGGTCTAAATCAAACCTTGATCCGACGGCTCAGATTAAGTCGTGATTTCACATATCTTGATTTTGGGATTCCTGTGGTTAATATTCTTTGACATCTCCAACTCTCGATCTACGAAACTCTAAAATGGACTAGGATCAATGGTCCAGATCAAACCTTGATATGACGGCTCATATTATTTTGTGATTTCGCATATCGTGATTTCAAGAGGTTAGGGAACCCCGTTCCTTTGACTCTCCAGTCAGTGAAATGACGATATTTCCCCACGTGTCCTGCCTGAAGATGGACAATCCTCCTTCTTTCTAGATTTTGTGAACCCGCTACTCCTTGCACTTAAAAAACGTGCAGGTTCTCCTTGATCCAACGATCATGGTTGCTTCTCTTCCCCGATTATCATTGCGTTGTTGATCATTTTTGTTGTACTCAAGCCATCATCACTACTGTACTTGCCATCAATGACAAGCATACGCTGCCTACAAAACATGCCAACAATCTCCCCCTTTGTCATTGATGGCAACTAAGGCACCCAAATTATTTTCTCCCCCTTTGACATCAATGTCAAAGAAGAGACATGCTCCCCCTGAATTATTGTAGTAATTTTAGGAGGCATTAGATATTCAAACAATACAAAACTCCCCCTAACAAGATGGACTCTTTTAGGTGTGAGACGAAATGACACCCAACTTCTGTTTGAGATATTCAAAAGGTGTCTTGGCTAGGGGTTTAGTAAAGATGTCTGCAATTTGTTCTGTAGTGGGAATGTAATGGACATGAACAATCTGATTGGTGACCTACTCTCTTAGAAAATGATATTTTATGGGAATATGCTTGGTCTTGGAGTGGAAGACGGGATTTTTAGGCACACTAATGGCACTAGTGTTATCACAATGAATTGGGATCAATGCAGTGTATTTTACCTCTAAGTTTGCAAGTGTCTGAATCATCCATAATACCTGAGTGCAACAAGTAGCAGCAGCAATGTACTCTGCCTCTGTGGTTGATAAAGAAATGCAACCTTTCTTTTTACTAAGCCATGCTACTAAAGAATCACCTAGGAAGAATGCTCCTCCACTGGTGCTTTTTCTCTCATCGACACAGTTTTCCCAATCTGCATCTGAGTAAGCAGTTAACTGAAAATTCTGATTTCTAGGATACCACAGGCCATAAGTCATTGTTTCTTTCAAATACCTGAATATCCTTTTGACAACTTTCAAATGACTTTGTTTGGGTGCAGCCTGATATCGTCCTACCATTCCTACATCATGCATTATGTTTGGGCGAGATGTTGTGATGTACAACAGGCTTCCTATCATTGATCGATATGAGATTTGATCAACATCAGGTGAATCATCATCCTTGCTTAATTTACATCTAGTTACCATAGGTGTACGCACAGGTTTAGAATCTTCCATTTGAAACCTTTTCAGCATTTCTCTTAGATATTTTTCTTGAGAAATGAACATCCCTTCAGGCTTCTGAGTAATTTGCAGACCAAGAAAAAATGACAGTTCTCCTATCATAGACATTTCAAATTCAGAATCCATGGAAGAAGAAAACCATTGTACCAGTGAATCCTTATTACATCCAAAGATGATGTCATCTACATAGACCAATACAATGAGCAAATCATTATCCTCTATTTTAATATACAGATTGTTGTCAGTTGTTCCTCTCTTGAACCCTTTATCTTTGAGATACGTATCCAGTCTGTGATACCAGGCTCGAGGGGCTTGTTTTAAACCATATAAATCTTTCTTTATCTTGCATACTAAGTCAGGGTTATCAGACAATTTGAAACCCTCTAGTTGTTCCATATAGACTTCTTCACTTAAATCTCCATTGAGAAAGGATGCCTTGACATCCATTTGGTAGACATTAAACCTTTTATGACAAGCATAAGCAAGAAACATTCTGATAGCTTCTAATCTTGCTACAGGTGCAAATGTTTCATCAAAATCTGGTCCTTCTATCTGAGCATAGCCTTTACAGACTAACCTTTCTTTGTTCCTGATAACTTGTCCTTTCTCATTCAACTTATTCTTAAAGATCCATTTGGAGCCAATGACGTTTTTACCTTCAGGTCTTTGAACCATATCCCACGTATTGTTTTTCTCAATCTGATCAAGTTCTTCATTCATTGCTTTAACCTAGTGGTCATCTTTGTTGGCTTCATTAAAATTCTTGGGTTCCATCATGGATATGAAGGTTGTATGAAATTGTTTGGTGTTTTTGATTAGCTTTCTTCTAGTTTGTACACCTTTGTCTTTTTCCCCAATTATCTGACTTGCAAGATGATTCTTTTGAATGATTCTGAAGGAGGAATTTGTAGTTGACTGTTGATTTGAGTTTGTATGAGTGTCTGAGTCTTCATATGATTTAGAGTCTTTGTTTTCTGATTCTTGGACCTGTTCATCTTCATCTTTAGTTGTGTCTTCTATAGAAGACTCATTACTGCACACCTCTCTTGCTGGGATTCCTTCATCAATTTTTACATCAATACAGTCAACCATTTTATGCAACCTCTTATTATAGCATATGTATCTTTTACTGTTTGTAGCATACCCTAAGAAAATACCTTCATCTACCCTATCATCATATTTGTCAAGGTTCTCATCATTATTCTTTATGTAGCATTTACTCCCAAAGACTCTGAAGTGTTTGATTGAGGCAGGTCTTCCAAACCATAATTCATAAGGTGTCTTGTCACTTTGTGGTCTGAGGTGGGCTTTGTTAAGCACATGGACTGCTGTGTGTATTGCTTCTACCCAGTAGGTTTGACCAATGTTCTTCTCATTCATCATTGACCTGGCCATTTCCTGCACTATTATGTTTTTCCTCTCAACTACTCCATTTTGTTGTGGAGTTCTTGGGATTGTGTATTGTCTCTTGATCCCATGCTCATCATAGAATTCCTTGAAGTCTCTTGACATAATCTCTCCTCCCCAGTCTGATCTTACTACATTTAACCTCTTCCCTATTTGAGTCTCAGTTAAAGCCTTGAATATTAAAAACTTCTCAAATGCTTCAGCTTTTTCTTTGAGAAAGGAAACCCAAGTAAGTCTGGAGTAATCATCGATAATCAACATGAAGTATTTTTCTTTCCCTGTGCCTTTCTGTCTTGATGGTCCACATAAATCCATATGAACTAGTTGGAGTGGTTTCTCTGTTGAAGTAAATCTCTTGGACTTAAATTGTCTTGTTTTTCTTCCCTACTTGACAGGGTTTACACATTGAATCTTGGGGCTTTGAAATTCTCAGAAGATCTTTTACTGCCTTGAGGTTTTTGAGTTTGATTAAGTGGTCAAAGTTTAGATGTCCAAGTCTCCTATGCCATAACCAACTTTCATCATGTTTTCTTAGATGACATTCTTCTCTATTTTCTTTCAGCACATATACATTATTTTATGTCCTTATGCCTTTGGCCACCACTTGTCCTGAGTTTACAGACTTTACCTTGCAGTCCATGGATGTGAACAACACCTCGCATCCTCTATCACACATTTGACTTACACTGAGCATATTATGTTTCATCCTATCCACAAGTATAACATCTTGGGCTTTTCCTTTTCCATTACATAAGATCACCATCCCTTTTCCTTTTATTTTCCCTACAACATCATTTCCAAAGGTTACGCTTCCTGATTTGCTTTCACTTAGAGATAGAAACTTGCTTTTGTCTCCCATCATGTGTTTGGAGCATCCACTGTCTATATACCAAGGGTTCGTTTTTCTTTGAGCAGACAATATTAATCCACACTTGTTACTTTCCTTCTTCTTCCAAAACTTGACATTTTCAACAGGGGATTTCGAATCTGGTTCATAGTTCCTTAAATGATAGTCAATATATTTATGTCCAAAGTTATTACAGGTGTAGCATTCAACCTCATTATTCAATAAGTCAAACTTATTGTTGTAGTGTTGCCTACTTATTGACTGTTGATTATTTCTTGGCCTCCTTTGTTGTATGTGTCCAGACTTAATTTGGCAATTTGCAGACTGTGAAGGATTATTACTTGACTGTATCATTCTTTGTTGTGGGAAGTATTGATTCCTTTGAAATATTAATTGCTCATGTCTAAGTCTTAAGGAACAATTTACAGCTTTGTGACCAAAGTTAGAACAATAGAAACAATAGCCATAGAAAAATTCTTTGTACCTGGAAAATGGTTGTCTTCTTTAAGAAAATTGATTTCTTTCTTGCTGATGATGTCTTTCAACAGAGAGAGCATTGTTTCTTCGTTCTACAAATTCAGTCCTGGCACCATTTTCTTTACTCGTCCTGGGTGGCTGATTGTCTTCCTTTGTTTCTGCAGGTTTGTTATTGTCATTGGCTGTACTTTTGACAAACTTGATGGGTTCTTCATTTCCTGTCTTCCCACTACTTGATCCCTCTTCATAACCCAAACCAGTTTTCAACTTTGGATTCCTTTGTCGATTCATAATGGTGGCTAATCCTTCTGAGGCTTTGATACTTCACAGATTCTGATTATACAAGGCTTGAAACTTCTCCATTCCTTTCCTTGTTTTCACTACTTCTTGTTCTAATGATTCACATCTTGCCTTCTTTTCTAATAGTTGTTGTTTTAGAATCTCTTCGATTTTCTTTGCCTCTTCCAATTCTACTTTTAGTAGGACAAGGTCTTCATTAGGTTCTTTACTGTCT
>ML793434.1:442178-461476 GCA_009831015.1 Picea engelmannii | reverse complement strand
GATCTCAAGATTTTCTGAACTAAAGAAGGTTCCCCAATTGTTTCACCAAGTGCCTTCATTGCATTTACCATTTCTTCTACTCTCAGAATGTATTTTCCAATAGTTTCATCTTCCTTCATCTTCAGCTATTCAAATTGTATTCTGTAGGTTTGAAGCTTTGCATCCTTTACCTTCTCATTACCCTCATAACTGCTAATGAGTTTGTCCCACATTTCTTTGGCAGTTCCTAGGCGCATAAATTTTACGAATTCTACTTCTCCAAGCCCACTCAAGTTAGCATTCATAGACTTAGCGTTGAAGCTAAATCCTAGTTTGTCATCCTTATTAGCTAGCACAACTGGCTTTACATAACCAGTATCTACCACATACCAGACATCTGCACCTAAATCCATGATGTAGGTTCTCATTCTAACTTTCCAGAAGGAAAAGCTTGTTCCATTGAACATAGGGGCCTTATTGGTTGAATTTCCTTCATGTCTTGACATGTTTAAGCTCTAGGATCTACCTTTAGATAAAAGGGGTCGGCTCTGATACCAAATGTTGGACAACTGAAAGGGGGGGGTGAATCAGTTGTTACCATGCTTAAACAATTATGCTTCTTTAAAAAAAAAAAAACTTTACAAGGCACTCAATGATGATGACAATCATCCAGGGAAATAAATGTTGACACATTCCGCATTAGTCACATATATTAGAAACACAGAGATAGATCTTTCGTGAGGAAACCCATACAGGGTAAAACCCTCTTTTTCTTTATATGATAAGTATTATCTACATTCTTTACATTATCATACATATGAGCACCAACTCATTGTGAGGCTACAACCTCTATTTTTGCAAGCTGCAACTTGCTGAGAGCACCAACTCTTTGTTTTCTCTAGCACCCACTAGAAGGGAGCACCAACCCCTTGGTTTCTCTAGCACCAACTAGAAGGAAGCACCAACTAGAAGGAAACACCAACTCCCTGTGTTCAAGCACCCACTTGAACCTTTGAGGACACCAATCCTCCCTAGCACCTCCCAACCACCCTAAATTATTAATTCTTCGTTACTAAAACTTATTACAACGATATAAAATTATTCAATGGCTTACCAGCCTTGTCGTTGTTCTGTTACACTGCTCTACCCTATCTACATTAGTGTCTTCTGTACACCCCTAGCACTTTCTGTTCATCTACCTTTTATTCTCTCTGCACCATATCCCTTCAATGCACCATTCCTCAACTGTGCATTTATGCTCCTGTATTTTGCCTCCTTGTACACACTTGAATTCTCCTACACAGTGACAACAACACCAATCTCTTATTTGTTCCACATTCTTATAGTCCCTGTGCTCCTTGTGCATGCAATATTTCCATGCCTCTGCATGCTCATGACCCCACCAATCTCCTCCACATCTCGAGTTCTTTTTCCTGATCATCGCAACTCTTCAGCTTCTCTGGTGGTTCCCACCATGTGTTCAACATCACTAGGTGTTCTGCTAAGATTCCTCAACCTCTCTGGCAGTTGAGACTCCTCGTCTTCTTTGGCACAGTCGAGCTTATGCCTTATGTTTCAGTTACAGACTTCAATGCTCATCCATCTGTCAATCCCCCTAAGAATCGTCTTGCTTCACTGGATGAAGCTTAGAGACTCTTCATCTCCTCTAGAGATCACACAGAGGCCTCTTCGAATTCTCTGGTAGAGACCATCAATGGTTTCTAGAAGTTACACAGCGAGGCACAAAAGTAGCCCTGCGATCTTGTTCAACTTCACTTGCACCATTGGATTGAATTCATATAAACTTGCGTTTACTTCGCCATTTCGTACTTCGGCATTTCAGGATCCCTGTGGTAAAGATTTCATTACGCTCTATGTCCCGATCCATGAAACTCTGAAATGGAGCTTATTTGAACTAGCTCCTTTCTTCATCTTCCGCCGATGTGACCAATGGCTGTGACCACAGATTGAGCCAAAATGTGTTTCACATTTCAGCATTTCAAGATTTCGACACTCCCATGGTAGAGTCTCTTGACGCTCCATGTACCGATATTCGAAGCTACGAAATGGAGTTGGATCAACGGTCCACACTCTAAGTGATTTGATGGTCCTAATGTCTTCATGATTTCACATATCGCAATTTCAGGGTTCGCGACCTCGGGACTCCATTGGTAGGAGTTCTTTGACATCTCCATCTCTCGATTTTCGAAACTCCGAAGTGATGTAAACCTACTAACATCACGCATGGATTGACACATGTCGAATAATTGCCACGTGTCACTCTGATTTGTGACTTACATGTGCCTGAAATGTTGAATCAGTTTGACACTTATCATTTCCTGGTTGTGCCATGTGTTCTTAGCTGACGTGGTTTGTTGATGTGTCTTGTTTCAGGATTTCGCATTTCTACACTTCAGGACTCCTAATGTTGAGAGTCTCGTACTTCTCCATCTCTCGATTTCTAAAACTACGAAATGGACTGGGATCAATATTCCAGATCAAACCTTGATCTGACGGCTCAGATTAAGTCACGATTTCGCATATCATGATTTTGGGATTCTTGTGGTTAACATTCTTTGACATCTCCAACTCTCGATCTGCGAAACTCCGAAATGGAATGGGATCAACAGTCCATATCAAACCTTGATCTGACGGCTCAGATTATTTCACAATTTCACATATCACGATTTCAAGAGGTTAGGGAACCCCATTCCTTTGACTCTCCAATCAGCGAAATGACGATCTTTCCCCACGTGTCCTGCCTGAAGATGGACGGTCCTCCTTCTTTCGGGATTTTGTGAGCCCACTACTCCTTGCACTTTAAAGAACGTCTAGGTTCTCCTTGATCCAACGATCACGGTTGCTGCTCTTCCCCGATTATCACTGCATTGTTGATCATTGTTGTTGTACTCAAGCCATCATTTCTATTGTCCTTGCCATCAATGACAAGCATACGCTGCCTATAAAACATGCCAACAGGATCTGTGAGAAGCAGGGTTGATCACTGTGTATATTCCAAGAAGGTTGGTAATCACTTCATTTATGTAGTGTTGTATGTTGATGACATGTTGTTGGTAGGAAATAACATGGATGTTGTCAAGGAGGTGAAATTGCAGCTATCCTCCAAATTTGACATGAAGGATCTCGGTGTTGCTAACTTCATTATGGGAATGGAGATTAAAAGAGGTCGTGCAAATAAGAAACTCTAGTTGAATCATAGAAAATATGTTGAGACAATATTGGAGAGGTTTAATATGCATGGAAGTAAACTAGTCAAGGTTCCTATTCCTATAGGTGTAAAGTTATCTGCAAATCATTGTCCCAAGACACAGGAAGAAGAAGAGGACATGTCCCATGTTCCATATGCTAGTGCAGTTGGCAGTTTGATGTATGAAATGGTTTGTACTAAACTAGACATTGCACATGCAGTGGGAGTTTTGAGGGTCTTCATGTATCTTCGTGACACTACCAGTTATGGATTGTGCAACCAAGGAAGACCATGATTGGATGGAGTGGTAGACATACATGGATTTGTTGATGCAGACTGGGTTGGAGATCTAGATCGCAGAAGATCTACAAGTGGGTATGTGTTTAACCTATTTGGAGGAGAAATCAATTGGATGAGCAAAAGACAGGTTGTAGTGGCACTCTCAACTACAAAAGTTGAATACATGGTAGCCACTCATGCAAGCAAGGAAGTAGTATGGTTACAAAGATTATGTTCAGGTATTAGGTTGGTACAACAAGCAACGAGATTAGATTGTGATAGTGAGAGTGCAATCTTCCTGGAAAAGAACCCAACTTATCATTCAAAGACAAAGCATATTTATGTTCAGTATCACTTTGTGAGAGACATGGTTGAGGAAAAGAAGGTGTTGCTGGAAAAGGTTGACACTTTGAAGAATGTTGCAGATTGATTGACAAAGTCTATGAGCACAGAAAAGTTATCTTGGTGTAGAGTAAAAATGGGCATTTTTTCCCTAGATTGTTGACTATATAATCCCCTAGACCTATGGATGCAAAGAAAATGACAAGTGGTAGAATGTTGGGTGTGTGTTATATTCTTTGCATGTGTGTGTGTGGGTGCATCAGATTTGACAACTATGTCTGATGATCCCTCTAGCAATGTTCTTTGTGTCGCGTATGTTGGGCACTTTCTTAGGGGGGTCCCAGGGGGGGTAGGTATGCCCCCCCCCTAGTTATAAGCAGTGTTCGACATCGGGCATTAGCTCGAGGCAGCACCCCGAAATTTTTTACTTGGGCAGTTTTTTGCTATTTTTAGCAGATTTTGATATTTTTAGCAGTTTTCTAAATTAAACCTGGATTAAGGGATTAGGGTTTTGGTATCTATGGAATACCTAAAAACATTGTATATATTGTATGGTGAATGGTGAAATTCAATATAATGAATATAAGAAAGGTTTTCTCGATTGAGGGTTTCCGATATAAACTCTCTGTGTATGAGCCATTGATTAAACTTTGTTTTTCTTAAGAATCTATATGCATTGCTTTACTTCACATGTTTAAAACTTACACAAATGACATTGGAGTACACCTATACATAAGGCCCAAATTTAACAAAGCCTATTTTTTTTTTCTGTAAATTTAAACAATTAAGATTATTTCGACGTATAAACAATAAGTAAATTTCTTTATTTAGCATATAAGCAACATAAATTTAAATTTATGAACAACATGCTAATAATTTTAAATAACCATCACATATTCATGAGAATGCATACATAAAAATACCTCTGTCTGATGCTAAATTTATGACCTTTGGTTGTCCTCTTTACTGCTCTGCCCAGACTCTGCCTGATGCTCTGACCAAAGCCTGCCCAAAACCGACTAACCACCCAGCCAGCTATGATCAGCCTATCTGGATCCCTAGCTCTAGGATTCTGTGAGGATTCTTGGCCCCCGATCCGAAAATTCCTAGCAACCTGGTGCCCCCTGCAACTGTCCTCCTAAACTCCAAACTAGAAAAATATCAAAAAACAGGAAATACAATCGTTCTCCCCAAAATAATGCTTCCTCCCCCAAAATTTCATAATAATCCTCTCCCGAAGGCCTCTGCCCAGTCATATCCTTTCCCATTCACCGCCTCCTCCTTCATTTAATGCCACCCACCTTATCCCTTCATTTACTACCTTATCCCCCCCCCATTTACTATTTTATCTCTCCATTTAATACCCTATCCCCTATCATACGTAAAGTTTTATAACAAATAAATTAAAGTTATTAATCCTTTAATTCTTTACCCAAACCAATAAATGTGTTAAGTAATCAATCAATTAATTAATCAACATATATTAAACACTAAGTAAATAATTAATTAATTAATCAATATTATAAATAGTTAATCATTACTTAACTAATACACATTAAGACAGTTAATTATTTAATTAACTATTCTTGATAACCTTAAGCAACTATTTAACTAGGGTTGTTACATACACCCACCCTTCAGGAAACTTCATCTCGAAGTTAAAATATTTTATGATACAAGGGAAAAGAAACATGGTCCACACATTCATAACAAATAATTGTCATTATTAGTAAGTAAGCCAAGAAAAATCATACCTACTAGTGTACATGTACAAGAAATGCATGTGTAGCTAGTACATACAAGTCTCATGCATGTACTAATAATCAATAACTATCACCTTTATAGTAATTTATGTATGCATCCAATCCAATCAACAAGACTATTCATTTTATAAAAGACAATAAACCAATCAAATGTTTGTGAAATCCTTTAATTACAATTATCTAGCTCAACAATGTTATTTAGACAATTGTAGTTTAGTTGCATAATTATGAATATTCATATATATACACATTTTCTTTTCAGAAGGAAAAACAATAAATTCCACCATAAGACAAATCTCCATACACTCTCAACTATTTCTACTCATCCTTCCTCCCTAACTTACTTCCATCTTCAATTCCTATCCTTCCTCTGCTGGACTATCTTGGAGCGTCAACTATATTGACCTAACTCCAAATAGAACCCATGAGTAGAAGTGTCACTACCTTGACCAAGCTTCCCCAGCAGGCAACTGACAGTCATCATCACACGTCTAGGGGAGTGTGAGCTAACATCATCCTCCCATGACTTCAGGTTTCATAGGATACACGGTGGGAAATGCCTCCACCCCTCCTAATCATAACTAGGGTCCACACCCTACAATGGAATATACAGTGGCACCGTGTTGCTGGGATTTTTGTCATCGTTTATTCGGTTTTGGGCAGTTTCATCTCCTGAAATCCTGCACTAGTCCATATATCATAGCAATGTATCCAAACCAATATAATTTCACATACAAAGATTCATACCATACTGTTTCTCAGCCAGTGGTCATGTCATCCACTTTCATCATTATTATCCCTTGGCTATTTCATAGCCCATAACCTACAGATTAGTATGTAACACAAACTCATATGTTTCTATGCATTATCATCATGTAATTCCATACAACCATAATTTTAATTCGATATCCGCATACCAACAACTTAACATCAAAGTTTTCAAGTTAGAAATAGATCTCATAATATCCCATATTTCAATTTCGACACCCGTTCATAAAATTATCATTTACAAAATAGATTGCATCATATCCAACATCATTCTAATAGAATTTAAACCTTCATAGGATTCTCATTCATACAATATGTCTCACCATATCCATCATCATCAATAAAATTTAAACATTCATAAAAATTACATTAACATAGTAGATCATATCATATCCATCATCATCAATAACATTTAATCATTCATAAAATTTACATTCTCACAATATATCGCATCATATCCATCATTATCCAAATACATTTAAACATTCATAAAGATTTATACGTCTTAAAAATTTCAAGTGTATCATTTAATAGTTTCTCTTGTGAATAGAAAATAAAAGTGTGTAGGTCTCAGGTAATCCTGGCTGTCTAAGTCAAAAGGTGGTGTTACATACACCCAACCTTCAAGAAACATATTCTCGAGGTGGTCAAAAAAGTGAGGGATAGTCTCGTCGTAGTGTCTCAGCGTCTTCCCAAGTAGAAGATCCTGGACTATACCTGTCCCATTAGACCTTAACTTGGTCTACCAGACGGTTCCTGAGCTGTCAGGCTCTATGACCCAATATGTGTAACGGTTCTACCGTGAGAGTTCCCACGTCCGATACCTGCAATTCCTTCCAATTTATCTTATATGATTCATCAGCAACATAATGATGTAAAACATATACATGAAAAACATTATGAGTTTTATGCAAGTGGGGTGGCAGTACGAGACGATAGGCAACGGGTCCAATTTTCTCTTGGATTCTGAACAGTCCTATAAATCAAGGTGACAACTTTGTCCCCTTCCCGAACTATATGGTACTCTTGTTAGGCCTGATATGAATGAAAACCTGGTCTCCCACTTCATAACTTCGGTTGGTCCTATGTGCATCCGCATACCTTTTCTTCCTATCATGTGCTTCCTTTAGTCTCTGCCTAATTTGAATCACCTATTCCTCCATCTCTTGAATCAATTCTGGCCCAACTGTTACTCAGTCTTCTAGTCTATCCCAACTCAACGATGTTCTCCATGACCTTCCATACAGATCTTCGTAGGGTGGCATTCCGATGGAGCTATCAAAACTGTTATTATAGGAAAACTCTACCAAAGGTAGGTACTTCTCCCACTAGGTTTGATTATCCATGACATACATCTTGAACATGTCTTCCATGACTTGATTTACTCTCTTTGTTTGCCCATCTATTCCAGGATGATAAGTTGTGCTTAAGTTCAACTGAGTCCCCAACGCTGACTGCAAACTTGTCCAAAATGTAGAAGTGAATTTGGAGTCCCTATCTGACATGATGTTCTTAGGTATCCCATGCAAATGGATAACCTCACCTACAAACAGAGGTGCCACATTAGTGACATCGTAAGTGTCTCTAACCAGAATAAAATGAGCACTCTTAGTTAACTTATCCACTATAACAATAATGGCGTTGTGTCTGTGAGATGTGAGTGGAAACCACACAACAAAATCCATGGAAATGACTTCCCATTTGGACATAGGAACCTCATGTGGTTGTAGGAGGCCTGTCGGATGATAGTGGTCAACTTTCACTTGTTGACACTCTAGGCACTTGGTGACAAAATGGACTACATCGTGCTTCATGCCTACCCAGAAGAAGAGCTTCCTCATGTTTGCATATATCTTCTTCACACTTGGATGCACACAATAAAGTGCTCTATGGGCTTCCTTTAGTATGATGCTTCAAATATCCCCACCTTCAGGGCCATACATCCTTCCTTGATATCTTAACAAACTATCTACTTCCAGACTATATCCTTCATGCTTTGGATCTAATTGCCTCCCACTCTAGAGCTTTTAAGTAACCTATAAATATCAACTGTCTCCTTGGAGCTGTGCCAACACACATTCCCTCAGATTGACTTTTAAGGGTACTAGGGAGAAGACACGTGGTCTCCTACTCAAGGCATTTGGGACCACATTTTCCTTTCCTTTGATGTAAGAAATACCAAAATCATACTCACTCATAAAATCACTCCATCGCCTTTTCCTGGCATTTAGATCCCTTTGAGTGAAGAGATGTTTTAAACTTTGATGGTTCGTTTTGAGCTCAAAGTTTCGCCCCACAAGATAGTGCCTCCAAAGTTTCAGAGCTAGCATTACAGTTGCCAACTCTAAATCATGAGTCGTGTATAGCTCTTCGTGTTTCTTCAAATTGCTTGATGCATAAGCTATCACTCCTCCATCCTACATTAGCATGACCCCCAACCCTTGCTTTGAGGCATCCGTGCAGACTGTGAAGTTGTTACACATTGAAATTTCTCACCTCGATAGTGTCGCAAGTGTCGTCACTACAAGGGTCGCAAGTGTCGCATTTTGCTCATAAGTGTCACAAGTGTCAAGAAAAGAATGCTGCCATAATGCCTATGTCGTACCTATAACAACAATGGAAAGACAGTTGAAACACATCAAACACTTGATTTGGAAGAAGATAAATGGGTCAATAGAGTTATGTACCTCTTGCCATTTGAAAGAACCACTGAATTTGAGTTTTTAGAGGAGAGCGCTCCCCTATACCTCTGTTAGGAGTGTTGGTGCCTCCCTATACACTATTTGGGAGAGTTATAACACTCCCTCTGCCATTTTGAAGGAGTGCTCCTACACTCAGGAGTGTTGGATCCCCTCTATACACTACTAGGGAGCATTATAACACTTTGACAACCCTTTTGGAGGAGCGCTATCTATTCTGGGCAGCAATTGGTTTGTTGAGAAGAATGAGGGAAATTTCCCTTCAATATTTGAAAGTAGTTGGATTCGAATCCTTGGCCAAGCCATGATCATAGGGAAGATACCTAACTGAAGGAGGAAAATCCTCAACTTACCCTAAATATATCTCAAGTGGTTGGGCCTCTCCAAGCCTATATAAGCAGGCTTTCTTATGGTAAAAAGGAGGAGGATTGGAAGCATGAAACCTATGATCTCATAGGAAACACACAGTGAAGTGGAAAATAATCAGTCAAGCTATTTTCATTTTGATCATAGGTCTTTTGAGCAAGGGTTAGACAAGGAAGACTTGATGAAGCTGCTAAAATCGCATCTACGGTTGTAAGTTTCCTTCAATGTTGTTCTCATCAATATAATCTACTTGGCCTATTTCTTTCTAGTTTGTGCTTGATCTCACATGAACTTGTCTCTAAGTAGATAGATCTATTTTAAGATAATCTCAACAAGGTAGGAAGTTGGTTGTATCTTGTTTGTCTACAAGGTTTATTGAGGAGCAAAAGATTGGATCTCAACTCGGACTGTGCAGGGACAAACACCGGTAAAAGGTACTTATTTTCTCCTTCCTCCTCATACATTAGTTTATCTAGGTTCAAAAGGAAGTCAGTGACCATGATAAGAATATTCTTTCTTAAGAGTTAAGAGTCTAGCTCTCAAGAGGAGATCTACCTATCCACAGGGAGATTTTCCTTCAATAGAAATTGGCGACTCCACTGGGGATCGAATCGAAACCTTTGAGTTTTGGTTTTAATCATAGAATTTGTCTTATCCCTTGTTATATTTAAGACATTATTCACCCCATATGTTTGATTTCATATGATGATTGACTCTTTACCCCATCACATTCATCTTGATTATCAAAATTTGACTCAGATTTTGGGTTTTTGGACAATTTTTTGAGTTTTTGAAGCCTGGTGCCCCTGTGCCCATGTTAGCCCAGCACCATCACTCCCTAGAAGTCTTAGACAGATCTTTATAATGCTCTAGTTTCCCTTACACCAGAGCACCAGCCTCTCCTTTGCAAAAATACCTTCCAAAATTGCATTTTTTGAGATCCAGACCCTGTTTTTTCACTTGATGAAGTTCTTTGTGATTCAATGCCTCTCCCCATTGGCCTTTGACATCCTTTCTTCTGAGGAATAAGCACCTTGTTGTTTAGATTTTGTGGCCTTCTTCTTTATTTCTGAGTTTTTCTGCTATTGAGAGCTTGAAATCAATCCTTTGCTTTCTTCTCTCATATCTGACTGAGCAGGAACTCTGGTGAAGCGCATCAAAAATCTATGAATCACCTTATTTGGTTTTTTGAAGTCGTAATTCTTAAAACGTCTCTCTTTTTTGTGCATTGTTTGATTTTTCTTTGTTATCTTTTGTTTTCTATTTGCTTCTTGTTTCAATCACAGCAAGAGGGTGTGTGTCATGTGTGCGAAATCTGCTTATGCTTGTATGAATCTCCTTGATCTGAAAGGGTAATTAGCAGGAGACATTTTTGCATTGAATTAATCATCATTCACATACAAATGACAAAGATACATCTTAGTGATTGGTTTGCATATTAGAAGGCGTTTTTGAAAATATTTTAGCATTGCATTGGATTCGATTGAGAACCAAATGATTGAGGACATTTCATATTAGTGTTTGATAGTGAAAATGACTCTTTCTCTTTCCCTTAAATAGGTGTTCATTGAAAAGAAATGATTGATTATCATCTTTCATGCATTTTTTGGGAATTTGAGTCATCATTCCATTGGTTTCACTTTCATACACCCTTTGAGTAAAGAACAACTGTAAAATGAATGCTAATTAAAAACTATCTAGAACATTTTTGTTTTTAGGATCTTCCACCAACAATAGACTAGGGTTAACACTTTGGATTAGGATGTGAGTACAACTCTCCAAAGTTTTCAAAACAAACACTAGCATCCTGAGCTATGGAGAGTCAAATCCAATTGTTGTATTGTTTTCTTGGGATCCCCCTCTCACACAGGGGTTATGCACGAGGTTGTATTCGAGCGAATTATGGATATTATCCCTCTGTGGTTCAACTGTTTGTAGTGGTCGGATCGTATATTGGGGATCACTTGGAGGTATACCCAATATTATGTGTGGGAGCCTCTCAGGTTGATTTTGTACTTGTTATCCTGCCCATATGCTTCAGATCGGACTGTCGAATGTACCCACCCAGGGACTCATTGCGAATTGGTGTCTTTAGTTGCCATAATCTTTAGGTACTTACACAAGGTGACGGTGAAGGGAAGTCTCACTGTACCTAGAACAGACATTGGTCAAACTCACTCAGGCTCCTTGGAGGGTAAATCCATAATTACTGCGTGGAATCTTACACCAAGGTGAAAGTCCATTAAGCAGGTCACCATTGTAACTGTTCCACCGTATCCTAGCCCCTTCTTGACTTGATCATGCGACGTTGGATTTCATCACCAACTAGTACAATCATCGAGAGAAGTTTTGTTTGCTTGGTTGATTCCTAGATTTTATTAGAATATGTTGTTTCTTTTTGATAGTTGGCCCTAGATTTTTAGTGTGTTCTATTATTCTCCACAATTGAGCTTGTAGACGATAAAGGTCTTCGCCAATCACGTAGGATGCAAGGGCTACCTCCAAAAAGCTATCAACCCTTACCTCCTAACCCTCTGGAAGACAACTATCATAGAGAGGTAGACAATCAATCCACGTTGGAAGTGTTATTTCTCCTCCGTTAGATAACTCAAAAGGCGCTTTGGTCACGGTTGAAAATCCCACTACATCTGTGTCGATAACTCCTCTCGAACCACTTTTGGTTCGTTTAGACTCCCTTGGGAATGTCATAGATGAAGAGATCCCACGATTACCGGAGAGGATATTTACCGAAACATACATGGGATTCACGAAACCAATCTTTGGTGACGAGTATAGGACTCCTATTTGTCCTAGCACCACAGTAGATACCAATCCCACACCTGCTCATTCTGTATGGAGGACTTCATCGGGACACGATCTCTATGAACATTTCAAATCTTTTCGGCAACCCTTTCGTCCTCATGACCCTCACAGTGAAACAGGACCATCTGGTCAAACCATGAATCACCTAGTTGATTAGGTTATTAACCCTACTACTACACCAGCACAAGTCCATCCTAATGTTGGACTCATCACCTCTACTCATCCCCAAAGCACTTCAATCTCTACCCCCGTTTCTACAAGATTTTACTCTACAACTCCACATGTTCCACATGATCCTACTAGGACATCTTCTCACCCAAGAATGTAGAGCCCTATTGGCCAAACACAACTAGCTGGAGGGAAACCACCATCTAATGAACATTTTCGTCCTGGAGGACTACCTTTCCATGGTGGGCCTATGCCTCCCAGGGAACAACCCCCTTTTCATGCTCCTCCTGGAGGGAAACCTCCATTTGCCAGTCATACCCTGGTCGTAAATCCACCACTGGCAGGGGGGCAACCCTTGTTTGTTGGAAACTCTTCACAATCCCAGGGACTATCTTCAGGAGGGACTTTTACTCAACCCCATGTTGGGGGGCACTCATATAATAACCCATTAGGAGGAGTTTCCAATCCTGTTCCTTCTGGAACATCTTATGAACAATCTTATCTGGGCAGAATCCCAGACACCACCTAGAGTTCTCCGAGAACACAGTCTTATCCTCCTGATGGGTCTAATGTGTATCCACCTCTAGGATCTATTCCTTACCATTCTCAAGGGAAAAATGTTTATCCTCCTCACGGGAAAATAAATCACCTGGCCTATAATGTTCAGAACCCACCGGGTTATGCAAATGTTTCTCATTCATCATCGAATCCTTCTTGTCCTGGCCAGCAACAACCATATGTAGGAGGACCTACTGGTTGCAACTATCCACCAAACCTAGTTTATGGTCCTACTGGTGTTCCTATGTCGCACCAGTATCATTCGCAAATTAACTGACAACTACCTTTCCTTGCGACTCTGGATCTCCCAGACTTGTCTCAGCTAACTAATGATTCTATTTCTCATTCACTGGTTTGGCCAGCCATTCCATCTAAACTTCCTTTTGATATTCCAAAATTTGACGAAAAACCTGGCGTTTTGAGTTCAAAGTTTCACCCCACAAGATAGTTCCTCCAAAGTTTGAGAGCTAGCATTACAGTTTCCAACTCTAAATCATGAGTCATGTATAGCTATTCGTGCTTCTTCAACTTCCTTGACACATAAGCTATCAGTCCTCCATCCTACATTAGCACGGCCCCCAACCCTTGCTTCGAGGCATCCGTGCAGACTGTGAAGTCCTTTTCCATATCCGACACTCGTATAATTGGCGCACTAGTTAGTAACCTATTAAGCTCAATGAATGCACTTTCACATTCTTCTATCCATTCATACCTAACCCCCTTGCACTACAAAGTGGTGATGGGTTTCTCTATTTTTGAGAATCCTTCCACAAATCTCTGGTAATAACTTGCTAACCCCATGAAGCTTCTCACCTCATGGAAATTTTTTGGTACTGGCCACTCCATAATGGTCTTTACCTTTTCTAGGTCCATAGAGATTCCTTCACCGAAAATGATATGACCTAAATAGTGGATCTCTTTCTGAAAGAAGGAACACTTCGACAACTTCCCATATAATTTGTTATCTCTAAGGCAAGACAACACCACTCGTAAGTGTTCCTCGTGTTCTCTTTTGTTTTTGGAATAGATGAGGATGTCATCTAGAAAGACTTGTACAAAATGGTCTAAGTACTTCCAGAATACATCGTTCATGAGGCTCGTGAATACTGCTGGTGCATTGGTCAATCTGAAAGGTACTACGATAAACTCGTAATGCCCAAACCGAGTTCGAAAGGCAATTTTAGGAATATCACCTTCCTTAATCCTTAACTGGTGATACCCTAATCACAAATCAATATTTGAGAATATTGTTGCTCCTTTTATCTGATTGAAGAGGTCATCTATCTACAACATTGGGTACCTATTTTTCACTGTAGTACGATTCAAGTCCCTATAGTCTATACACAATCATAAGGAACCATCCTTCTTCTTTACAAAAATTACTGGTGCACCACAAGGTGAGATGCTCAGTCTTATTAGCCCTAAGTCTAGTAACTCTTTCAACTGCATTTGCAACTCACAAAGTTTTGGCGCTGTCATTTGATACAGAGTCTTGGAAATTGGTTTTGCACCAGGTTTTATCTCAATAGTAAAATCAAGCTCCCTCTCATGAGGTAACCCTGGTAACTCATTCGGAAAAATATCCTTAAATTCTGACAATACTGGGTATTGATCTAATGAGGGTCCCTTCCTTTCATTCACTACTTCCACTACATATAGTCGACACCCTTGCCTCAAGCATTGCTTAACCTTCATAGTTGAGATAAATCGCAATGGCACCTTTTTCCATACACCCTGGATCTCTACTGGTCTTCCTTCATCGTTGACACAAAGCACCCTTTTTGCAAGACAATCTACCAAAGCTCAATGAGCTTCTAACCAATGCATTCCAATGATTAGGTCATATGCCCTGAGAGCAATGATGTATACCTTCAATCTAGTAGTACACACTCCCAGGTCTACTATACAATTATCAATGCTAGGTCCTACTGCTTGTTTTCCCCCAAAACCATCTCGACTTGTTCAAAGTCATCGTCCTTGTAGGATACCAACCCACTCTTTTCTAATGCAGATGGTTAAATGAAACTATCTATAGCACCAGAATCAAATAAAATCTTTACATCGATATGATTTAGCGTACCTGATGACTCCACCACTGTGGATTGATGTTCGGTTTGGAAATTATTAACCGCTATGTAAATCTGGTGGCTGCTACTTGCTCTTCCCATCGGGGCCTTTCCTTCTCTATGCACAAATCCTTATTGTAACTTTGGGCAGTCACGCTGGTAATGGGGTCCTACACATCCCCAACATGTAACATGGGATTGAACCTGCACACTATTCTGTGAGTGTCTCTGAAATGAGTTCCTTCCCCTGGAACCCCTGCCCCTACTAGTTTCTCCCTGAGATGGTCATGGACCTGCCTGCATCATTGGTGATGAACGAGATGATGGACTTGTTGCCATTGAAATCCCTGCAGATACTGTCCTTGGTGCGACTATGTTACTATATGGAGGTGGCATTGAACCCCCTCCCCTGGGAAATGTCCTAGGGGCCTTCCCCATGAACCTAGGATGATGTGGCAAGGTCGGCCTCGTACCTCCGGTTAAGTTCATGTGTTCCTCCACATAGTGCGCATTTTCCACAGCTTCCGCTACTGAATACGGTTTCCAAATTCGCACCATAGCCCTTATCTTAGGGTTTAATCCATAGAAAAAGAGTTTTGCCTGTCGTTGGTCATTATCCATATATAAAACATATTTAACCAATTCCATAAACCTAATATCATATTCTTCTATGGTCCTGTTTCCCTGTACTAGAGCATGAAATGCTCCTACCTGTTCTTCCTCATAGTAAGTTGGTAGATATTTTCTTCGAAACCTCTCCTCGAAAAGTTCCCAAGATACAGTGTCTAGGGTAAGATGTAGTTGCGTTTCTAGGTTGCCCCACCAGTTCAAGGCACTGTATCTTAACTGAAAAATTGCTATCTTCGCCTTTGAGCTAGATGCATAGTCCCTTAAGGAAAAGCACCTTATCATGCCTTCCAACCATGCCTCGGCATGTTCACTGGTGTGACCCCCAGCAAACTCCAAAAGTTTGATCTTCTGCAATTCTCTAGTGATGTCTTTGGGTGGAGGTCCTCCCCCTGAATCCCTCGATGCTTCTAGATTACCCGTTCTATATGGTGTGGGTTCCACTTCGATCCCTGCTGGTTGTCACCCCTTTAAAGTGTCATTTATGGCCTCCAAAGAGCATAGTATGAGAGGTAGTTTGGGTGATGGTGGAGGTGGTTCTCGTGGTGTTGGCGGTGCCTGCAACAATGCTCCTCTGTCTCGATTCCCTTGAGTCCTATCCATCCTCTATGATTTAACCTACATCAACCAAAGTTGTTAGGGTGAGTTCAAGGACATTTCACATTTGCACAAC
This sequence comes from Picea engelmannii, assembly GCA_009831015.1. Classification (NCBI taxonomy): domain Eukaryota; kingdom Viridiplantae; phylum Streptophyta; class Pinopsida; order Pinales; family Pinaceae; genus Picea; species Picea engelmannii. The sequence goes on along the minus strand of ML793434.1, from coordinate 445,157 downwards.
TTAACTAGAAAACAGGGTTAGGCGTAAGTTTTTTCTACTTGTCTGTAAACAACCATTACTCTCTTTAGGGGAGGTGGCTAGGTTAGGGATAAAGCATCTAAGATTTATTTCTTCTCCTAATAAAACTATTGACTCCCTCGCCTGGTATCTATGTTATATTTGCACCATACTAGCCAATTTCTCTAACTTACTTGCCTAGTGCGCATGAAGCCCCCTCCCGCTTATCTTGTTCTAAGTCCTTATACTTTGCGTTTACAACTAATTAAGGTGACTTCCAACCTAATGTCGATGAAATGATTCTAAGGCTATCCTTTGATTCTTGACTCGTGGGCTTTCCTTGGCGCCTTATACATATGCATTGAATTGTATGACTCGGTGGCTGCAGGTGCGAGTCTTGAGGATTGTAGAGTGGCTTTTGGGCATTGGAGCTTAGCACTTATGCGTTGTGGTTATGTATTGTTTCTATACTTGTGGTCGTATGATATATTGAGCTTGAGGCTATGCATTGAGCTTGGTGCTTATGCGTTGGGATTTGGTTCTTAGCTAGTGGACTTGGAGATTGGGCCTCGGGTGCAATACTTTTAATTTTTCTTATTAAGTTAATCACCTTAGTTTTAAACTTTAAACATAGTTTTTAAACCTTAAAAACTTAAATTTAAATTATTCCCTTTGATTAACCACTTTTGTTTAATCATATTAATTTATAATTAATTTAAAAAAGAAATTTAAATGTGTTTAAACTTAAATATGTTTAATTTACATAATTAAACACAAGATTTTTTTTTAACTAATCATTTACCTTTAAATTTATATTTCTTTTGCATATTATATTTATATCTTTTTTTTTTCCTATATATTTCGTATTTATATATTATTACCATCTCTTTTTTATAATTTTTTTTTCTATTTTACTTTAATATAATAATTAAATAAGTAAAAATAAAATAAAATAAAACAAATCAATAAAATATATAACAACAAAAAAAACTAAAATAAAAATAGAAAATTATTAATTATATGAGGGAACACATGAAGTCCACATGCCCTGCCCTCGTTTCCTCCATCTCTCCATACCTAAACCCTAAAATATCCCCTAACCCTAAACGCTCCTTCGCTTGTTGCCTTCAGACTCTCGCCGATACGCCTACCTCCAGACTTCGTTCTATATTTTGCGCTGCAGAGGCTCCCGTTGTGTTGCATTTTCTTGCATTTTCTTAATTTGCCACAACCTCTTAGTGAATTTCTCCACGTTTTTCAGCTTTTGTACAGTTTTCAGCTTGCACTAATAACACTGTTTAGAGTCGAGAGTAATAAGTATTTCTTGACAAGTGTTGGTGGTCAGAAAACATCTTTGTAAACATTGAAGGTTTCAAATTCATTCACCCATTGTAGTTCTGCGACCCATGTTTGAACTTCAGATTTCCTCTCCCATATTCTTTCTTGAAGTATTTCATGCATTTGGATAGAAATTTCAGAGATTTCCTCTCTCATATTCCTGAAGTAGTCTAGGAGTTTGGATCTCGTGATTGTGCTTGTCTTGGTGTCTCTACATGTGGCTCGGGCCTGTGGGCTCCTTCGTGGTTTGGCACTAGATTTGAAAAGGATGCCCATTGTGGGTTCATGGTTTTATCTCTGCATAGTGGCCCACACGTGGCCTTAGCTCCATGGCTGACCACTTGAAAAGTACAACCATGGTCGCCATGGTTGGCCTCTCCCCTCGGTTTTGTGCATGACAGTTTGGATGGTTGGCTCCATTTGTTGACCTCGTTATGCCAAGAGGTCTCAGTTTTTCTTGTAGATTCACCCATGCCCCCTGTGTTCTGGTCAGCCTCTTTTATGTAACAGTTCGAGTATGGGATCTTGTAGCTAAGATGTGCATTTATGTGCTTGAAAAACGTTTTTCTACTGTGATGAGTTTAGCAATCTGTGAAAATGGCTGGAATCTGCTCAGCATGGGTAGAGATAAGGTTGTAAATATATGGGACCTACCTGATTATCATTGTCAGGCAAAAATACCAACATATGAACCACTAGAAATTGTGTGTGTTCTTCCAAGTGGTTCTGGGCTGGTGTCTGTTATGAACCAAAGTCGAACATTGTCTGAGCATCAGAAGAAAGCATCAGAAGAAAAGTGGTGTAGCTCCAGTGTATTATTTTATTTTTTTGACTATAGCGGAACATGGCATTGTTCATATATGGTATTCATAAGGTGTGGCAGATGCTTGGTTGTTAGGCTATGTGGCAAGTGCTTGGTTGTTAGTGCAATGGGTAGTCTTCCTTGTGGGCTTCTCTATGGTGCCTTAACACTTGGTCTTCGGCGCTAGGCTTTGGTTTTTGGCTCGAAGTTTGTGTTGTGTGGCAGGTGCTTGGCTCAATACATGAAGTAGCTCTCGGTGTTGAGCTCAGACTTGCAGATCAGCCCTTTCATAATCGGATATTGGCCTTCGGGCCTAAATTTTGTTTTTTTCTTGAATTAATTTTTATTTTTAATTTTATTATTATTTCTGTATATCTATATATATATTTACTATAATTACTTATATTATTATTATTTTTTTACATGTAGTGCATGGGACATGGTCCCCTCCTCCTTGTGTCTTGGTAGAGCATGTGGCTTTGTACTTGGGTGCTTTGATTTGTGTGTTGGCTTGATGTTGAGTTACTATGGCATGCGGAAAGGTATCAGCTTCGTGCTAGTGTGTGGCTTTGGTGTCTAATGACTTGGTTTCTTGCGTGTTGTTTCTAGACTTTGATCTCCACTATGATGTGCCTAAAGAGAGATTGGTTGTATGCCAATATTTTTTTTTTGGTCTGTGAATGATTCCAAGGTAGTTTCAGAGTAAAATTTTTTTTGTGTCATTTAAAAAAAATTGTTTTTGATGTAGCAAAGCTTGTGGTAATCGAGGCAGGGCAGTCATGGGGATCAATCCTCCTCTTGACTACTTTCAAGGTAACTTTAGTTTGATCCAGTAAATGATT
>ML793434.1:388620-442034 GCA_009831015.1 Picea engelmannii | reverse complement strand
TTTTATATGTTTACTTGAAATGTTTATTTATAAATATGTTTAGAAATTCCTCACAGAATATGTATATAAATATATTCTTTTACATAGGTTTGTTTATTAGAAACAAGTGTTTAAATTTATTTAACACTTCAATTAGTATATTATTATGCCTTTTACATTTTTAATGTGCAATAGATCTGTGTTAAAAGAAAAATGTGCTTGACTTGCAGGTTAGGTGGAGCCGGAGCTTGGCCCTAGGGCCCAAATTTATATTTACACTTACATATATATTTTCATATACAGATTATTTAGGGATTGTCTAGGATTTCAGGGCAAAGGGTTTCAATATAACCAATTAGGGGTTATTTAAATTTATGGGTTAGTGTTGAACAGTTCCTTATTCTAAACTTTCCTTCTTACAAGTGGGTAGGTGGGTAGGCCCTTAAGGCTCTAGTGCTTCAAACTGAAGCTCTGATACCATGTGTAAGGCCCAAATTTAACAAAGCCTAAAAAAAAAATTGTAAATTTAAACAATTAAGATTATTTCGACGTATAAACAATAAGTAAAATTCTTTATTCAACATATAAGCAGCAGAAATTTAAATTTATGAACATCATGCTAATAATTTTAAATAACCATCACATGTTCATGAGAATGTGTACATAAAAATACATCTTTCTTATGCTAAATTCCCAACCTCTGGTTGTCCTCTCTGCTGCTCTGCCCAGACTTTGCTAGGAGCAGCCTATCTGGATCCCTAGCTCCAGGATTCCGTGAGGATTCCTGGCCCCCAAGCTAAAAACTCCCAGCAACCTGGTGCCCCCTGCAACTGTCCTCCCAAACTCCAAACCATAAAAATATCCAAAAATAGGAAATACAGTCTTTCTCCCCAAAATAATGCTTCCTCCCCCAAAATTTCATAATAATCCTCTCCCGAAGTCCTTTGCCCAGTCATATACTTCCCCATTCACCCCCTCCTCCTTAATTTAATGCCACCCACTTTATCCCTCCAGTTACTACCTTATCCTCCCCCATTTACTACCTTATCCCTCCATTTAATACCTTATCCCCTGTCATACGTAAAGTTTTATAATAATTAAATTAAAGTTATTAATCCTTTAATTCATTACCTAAACCAATAAATGTTTTAAGTAATCAATTAATTAATTAATCAACATATATTAAACAATAAGTAAAAAATTAATTAATTAATTAATATTATTAATAGTTAATCATTACTTAACTAATACACATTAGGATAGTTAATTATTTAATTAACTATTCTCGATAACCTTAAGCAACTATTTAACTAGGGTTGTTACATATACCTTGTTCTCAAAATTGGGTATCAAATAATATGAGCGATACCTAGTTCTAAAGTACCGTAGTGGCCTACATAGATACATCCAAATAAAGATGGATTTATTTGACATCTCCACACTAGGAGTCACTTATCGATATGTTTTCAAAACCGAGAAAAAATTAAAGATGACAAATAAGAGGGAATCCATGTTTATAAATATACCACAACGAAATCATGTTAAAGGTGGTCCTAACTCACAAAACGAGCGATAAATCAACGCGATACAACTTAAAGACAACTATTCCATTATTCAGGAAAATAAGGGTAATTGGAATTCGATTAAGGACACTAGAATGCGAGTTCCATAAAAAAACATAGCATAAAACTAATGAGTTCCACTCATAATAGACATTGTTGGTTGATATTAAAGAAAAAGAGCCAGACACTGACTTTGACTCTAATTCAAAATAGCATAAGTGAAAGTAGAACATCAATGCAAAACCTAGTGCCACTATCACAACTTCAAAGATCCAAATAGAAGAATCAAAGGAGATTGAAGAGGGGTGCCACATGTTCCATTCATAGATGTGGGTGAGTGGGATATCCAAATCTGTTGACATTGTCACACACCCAAGGATACACCATCGGTTGGTTAAGCTAGCGACGATACCTTTGTGTTAACCAATAATTTCTCTTTTCCTATGACATCAAGCCCTTCAAAGATGAGGTATTTTGTGATGTTGACCCACTCAAATTTTGTGATGTTCCTTTAGAAAAACCATATATGTGGAAATGTCATGTTATTTATGAGGCACAACCCCATAGTGTCATTGCTACTTTCGGAGGTCATCCCTATAGGGTACCATTGGAAGTTTCAATTATTGCAATTTCATTAATCTCAACAAAAAAATGTCAAAGGATAATCTTTTAGACTGCAAATTTTGTCCTCTTCATGGTTCAGTTACAAGATGAATAAAACGTCATCACCACCACCATAGCTTCAACATAGGGTTTCTCTATACAAAAGTAGGAAGAAAAGGTTGTAGAGGAATATAGAGACATCTTCACCTCCCCTATAGGGGTGTCTATACAACATCAAGTCAAACATCCCATTGACTTGATATATGGTGCTCCCTTACCTAATGGTCCAATGTAAAAAATATTCCTTCTAGAGAATGAGTAAACATAGCATCAAATTCATGAGATCATCTGAAAGGTTTGCATTTGACCAAGATTTTCACCTGATAGAATCTCAATTTTGTTAGTGAATAAGATGGATGAGACATGGTGAGTCTATATTTATTATAGATCCTTGAACAAAATCACTATCAAGAACTAATACTCGATCCCCTTGATTGACAATTTTCTTAATCAACTTGAGGGTTCCAACTTCTTTAGTAAGATTGATCTGAAGTCGGTTTACCACCAAGTTTTGATATGAAATACCAATGTATGGAAGACGACCTTCAAAACCAAAGAAGTATTTTTTTAGTGGTTGGTTATGCATTTTGTCTTGATTAATGCTCTAATTTCATTCATGAATATAATGGATGATATCTTGTGTTTTGTCACAAATTATTTTGTGGCCATATATTTGGATGACATCCTCATCTTCATCTAAACTTGGGTAGAAAATTTGTGTCATATGTAGTAGGTCTTTAGCATGTTGTGATAAAACAAGTTATATTCCAATCTAGAGAAATCCTCATTTGGAATGCAAGAAATTCAATACTTAGGATACATCATGGATTAACATGGGGTGCATGTGGACCCAACCAAGATCCAATTCATTCGTCATTGGACAACCCCAACAAATATGAGATAGTTGTGCATCTTCTTGGGTCTTTCCAACTTCTACTGCAATTTCATGTTGGGTTTATCTCATATCGTTTGGCTCTTAAGTCAAGGGACCAAGGATGGAGGTAAATCAAAGTATGGATGGTATAAAGCATGATAGAAATCATTCGAGGATTTGAAACACCACTTTTGCTCTATATCAATCCTCATGTATCCATACTTGCAACAACCATTTGATATTGAGACAAATTCCTTTGAATATGCTATCGATGCATTTCTCATTTAATAGGGATATCCGGTGGCCTATTATAGTGAAACACTATCTTATTTTTTTCATAGTTATATCAACTATGACAAAGAGATGTATTCCATTGTGCAAACATGATGATAGTGGAAGAATTATGTTCTAGGAAAGGAAATAAGCATCCACACTAATCACAAGCCTATGATATTCATGCACACACATGGAAAGTTACAGAATGAATACCATCAAAATCAATCCACTATCTTTAACAATTCCACTTGAACTTTATGTAAAAGAAGGGAAGCACCAACCATGTTATAGAATGCCTCGATCAATCCTTGGTTGTGGAACTAACTACATTTATTAACTCCTACACACATGAGACCTTTTAGTGGTAATAATTATACAACAATGACTCTTTCTTCACTAATACTTATCATACACTAAGTGAAGGAAAGCAAGTCCTACACTTCCACCTCAAGGATCCACTCTTGTGTTATCTAGGCCATCTCTTTGTTCCTTCAAGCAAGTTGTAAAGATAATTTGGGAGGCACATTACAACTAAGTGGTAGGGAAATTTGGTGTAGAGAAGACAATAGTAGTACTTCATAAGTAATTATAATGGTCAAATATTTGATAGGAAATTAGATATTATATTATTTTGTCCACTTCTTGTGCCATCGCTAAACCATCCATCAAATAGAAAGGGTTGTACGGTCCTCTTCTTAGCCCAAACAAATCTTGGGAGTTGGTCTCAATGGATTACATGTTAGGTTTTCCCTCCACCAAACATGGTCACGATTGTATATTTGTGTCCATCATAAGAAGACAAAACCACTTTAATATGAGCTTTATACCATCATAAAGGCTATGGGTGAAACTTCTTTCAAATTGAGTATTCCTCCTTTCCTTGGCTTGCACCTAGTATTTAATGTGGAGCTCCTTTGATCATATTTCCCACCTTTGATGGACATCTTCAAGGTGGATGAAAAATTGGCATGTAAAAAATTCAATCTCAAATTCCTTGAAAAAAATACAATTGATCATATCATGGAAATGAAGATGAAGAGAAGATGCTATAAGAATATACAACTCTATTGGATTGTCAAAGGACAACTTCTTCAGTAACGAGAATGGCTCACCAAGATTCATATTCAGTGAATGTTTCCTCATCTACTATGGGAACTTGATGCAATGGGGTCCATTTCTTACTAAGGGTGGATGAATTATCTGGTGTTTGCAGGAAAACCCCCCTTTTATCTACACCAGGGTTCATAATGTAGGAAGAGAAAATAACCGTATAAAAACTAATTAATTCTCTATACTACCCCAAACATACCAAAACTAGTATATATAAATAAAAGAGAAAGAATCTCAGGTAACTATACCTCTAATCCCATGTCTGGTGATGACCTCCTCGCACTTGGAAGTTCCACTGGGTGCATGCCTCCTCCCAAGATGAACCTGCATCCAAAGATTGAAAAATAGAGAATGACAAGCATGTTATTTCATATACAAGTTAGGGTTAGATGTTAGAATGTCAAGAATAAAACATTAAAAGTATTGAATACACCATCATTTGGGACAGGAAAATGTAATTCTTTTATTCATGACACAAAGATTATACCTTTACATTCTAAGTTGACTACCGTCCGAGAACCTGGTTCGAGATCCTCTTCACCATTCTCCAAGTGCACCTTGTAGAAACTTCTCTCGATCTTATGATCTCCTCTATGAAGGGAATGGATTGAATGGAGGGAGAAGGGGTTGATGAGGGTATCCTGAGGGAAATTCTCACAAAAGGAAACAATTTCTTGGGAAAGGAGGGGATGTGAAATCGGGAAGAGTTTCACTGTTCTTATGTCTAGATATGAAATGAGACCCCAACACCTCATTTCATATGCCAAAAGGATGCTTATTTGGTTGGGTGATGGGCTATAGCTGGTGGATTAGTTGGGAAACCTCCAATAGCCCATCAATTTCAATGAATTCCTTGCAAATGTTTATTTTTTGCAACTTTTGCAAGTATACACGAGCTGTAATGGTGCAACATGCATATGTAAACTAGTTGTAGTGGTGCAAAAAGTGTATGTATGTGGGCTGTAGTGGTGCAAAAAGTGTATGTACATGGGTTGTAGTGGTGCAGGGTGTGTACATCTTTTAAAAATTATTTTTTTAAGAAGATCAACTCAACAGTGCTTTGGAAAAAAATTAAAGTAAGAGGGCCAAGGCCATGTATGCATGTGTAGAAATATTTAGGGCTATAATAGATGCCCCATAATGTGTGAGGTCAGAAGAGAAAATGATGGTCGAAATACATTACAATATCTTTACTAATGTATGAAATTGAGTGAGCCCGGGACCAGAGTTCGGGAGGTGCCATCTGCAAAAAAACAAATGTCACTCTGAGGCAGGCATACCCATGCTTGGGATGAAATAAATCATGGTTTCCAATCAAATACACTAGATATCCATGTATTATAACTATATAAAGTGTCTCCACAAGCAATACACAACGGATCTACATCACAAAATCAATCGAAGATATATAAGCAAAGTATCCATATTTGAGAATCTTAGTGACACCCGATGGCTAGAGATGAGGCCTTCAAAGCTCAAGAAACAACATCAATATCTTCAAAAATCAGGTAGGAGTACAATGAGAGTTTTTGAATTCACTACCCTAAGGTCTTCAATGACTCGTCGGGAAAAGGCACGAGTATCTCAATGATTAGGCAGAGAACTTCATCGATTTTGAATCAGGACTTGATTGGACTCTCGGGATGGCTGACAAATGAGGTCAAGAGACAAATTGTAGAAAGACTGACTCAGGTTGGGTGAAAATTCCCTTGGAAAAAGGCATGAAAGATGATCAGACTTAGGCAACATGAAATTGACATAAGTTTACGATGCATGAGGCAACACAAACTCTACATGTGTTTAGAAGAGTAACCAAATAGAGGAGGACACAACTCTATGTAGCAAGAACAACTTCCTAATGTCATACTAGATCCCAATGCTTGAGGAACGAATGAAAGGATATTCTTTTTCCAAGGGATACTCTTTGTGCTGTTGAAAAACAATACGTATTTCTCATCCCCTCTTTGCGATTAGTGTACAAAGAGTCTTAATCTCATGAGTAGAACTAATAAACGATTTGTAAAGGAATGCTTTCAAAGCCAATGGTACGATGAAAATAATAGATATTTATGCTCGTTATGGACTACAGAGGAAACTCAAGATAATGAAATAAAAAGAGAATAGAAGAACCTATTCCTGCCATTGCCTATAAATAGCCCATGGACGATACTGATTCATCACACTGTGCTTTCACAGTAACGAAAGCCTAGATTTCCTTATTAATCTTTATATTTATCCACCACTAACTATAGTCAATTCCTCACTGAACACAAGTGGTCATTTCATGTTGTCAGGTGAAACACAATGGCCTAATACCTATTGATAAGTAGGTTTAGTTGAAAATTCAAGACTTCGTAGTACATTCAGTGTATCTGTAAAAGATTTGGTCCTACAAGTTATCATTCTTTTGAAAGCATTGCAGTTGACGTTTTATGAAGATGTCACGTAGACTTTCAGTTCTCACCATGACGATGTCATGAAGACTTTTATGATAGTTTGGGTATATGTGTGGAGTGGTGGAATTGCAGATATAAGCTGTAGAGATTGTACATTCTAGGTTGATTAGAAGTTTTAGGATGTCAAGTAGACTTTTATGATTTTTTGGGGTACACATGGAGTGGTGGAATTGCATATATAAGTTGTTGAAATTGTACATTTTGGGTTGATCAAAAGTTTTTCAGTGTCTTGTATGCATCTGTAAGTTGTTGAGATTGTACATTCTCGATTGATTAGAATTTTTTCAGTGCTTTGTATTCATTTGTTCTATTCAAACAATGGAAAATTGCAATTTGGTTAATAATAGATTACTAGATTTCACTAATCATTGTTAGAAAAGTAAAAAAAAAAATATTAAATATGAATTGTAGATATAAGTTGTTGAGATTGTACATTGTGGGTTGATTAGAAGTTTTTCAGGTATCATCTGTGCATTCAAAATTGCAATTCAAACAATGGAAAATTGCAATTTAGCTAACAATTAGATCACCAAATTAACAATGATAGTGTACAATTTTATGTTGATTAGAAGTTTGAAGACATTCCATTCATTTAGTCATTCAAAACTGCAATTCACACAATGAAACAAACATTGTAATTTAGCTAACAATTAAATCACCAAATTCCAATGATAATTGTCCATGAAAGTTAAAAATAAATAAATATATTACTATTAAACTTAAACACATCTTTGATTTTTATAGTCTATGGATGTGTTTATAGTCTATGACCGAAGAGGTATCGAAAGTCAATGGGCGTGCTTTTGGAAGTATTATATTATATTGTTTTAATAATCTAGCACAAAAAAGGCATCTACATCCATGCTTCTAGAAGTCTTCTAGTATATTGTTTTAATAGTCTAGTGCGGAAGAGGTATCTACATGGCTGGGTGTGCTTTAGGAAGTTTCTATTTTAACATATATGGGTGTGATTTTGTAAATATGATATTTTAATTTTAATTATATAAGTTTTATTGAATAGTGTTATTAGTTGAAAAATAATGGATCGAATGCTTTGTAGCACATTTCATGAATATGAGTTTTTGAAAAAAGTTTAAATTCTTGTGTAAGTATTGTATTTGAGGTTTTATTTTCATAGTAATGTATTTGAGGTTTTAAGGATGATTATGTAACCTAGGTTTTAAGGGGATTGGTTATTTGGTGGAAAATTATATTTATAAATATAAACATTATTAATATTAATTAAACTCACATAGCCACATAATTGTGGTTGATGAACGCCGAAAGGTATATTTAATTTACTAAATCTAATTTTAACATAAATTTTAATTACGGTTTTTAAATAAAATCTGTTATAATATTTAATTTACTAAACCTAATACAAATTGAGTGACACTGGTGAGACCAACGAATGGCACAACACCCATAGTTTTACTAATCAATTATTGACAGTTACCTCCCTATGGTCTCACTGGAGAGACAATATTTGTAATACCATTATTTGTAATACCCGCTTGCATTTGTAAACAATATGAAGATCTCTCCTTATTTTGAAGCTTGTGTCTACATAAAAAAGATCTATGGTTTTCTTTTAGCTTTCTATTTATGGAAAATATTAGTTTTCCCAACTATTTTTCATTATTTCAGTGATTATTGAGCGGTGATGGCTATCTATTACCAGTACCATAGGGTCAGTAACATGAATGAAACTGGGAACTTCATCTTCAAACTTTCTTATTAGAAACAAATATGATTATTGTCTGCCATCGAAAGAGATTTACATTAATGTTATTTTATTGATTATTAACAGTTTAGTAAAAAAATGAAAGATATACGAACTTATTTGCAATACAATCCCATAATATTTGTTCTTTTATCAAGCTTGTGTTTAAAATGAAGAGCTATGTAGAAAGCGAATTAAGAAGAACACAGGTTCATGCATGATTTTGTAGAGGCTAAATTTATTTGAAGTAGGAGAAAGTTGAGGCAAAATTCATTTTAAAACGTTATGAAATCAACAAACAGATAGGCGAAATTGAAATCAATGACAAACATGCAATCTAAATCGAAAAACAAAAAACGGTGAAATTGAACATGCACACAGATGAGCGCACATGCCATTTAAAATCCATCTATTTAATTGAATATAAAAGATTAACCAAAAAACCAAAGAAAACACACAGAACATTTGTTGTTAACCTCTTTGTTGATGTTGATACTGATGTTGTTCCTTTAAGATTGTTCCTCCTCTCCTTTATGCTCCTGTTTCAGAATTTTCCTTTATACTACCTTTCTCAAACTGCAATCTAGATCTACAACTACAAAAATGTAAAATGTTTTCTTATTTACATAAACCTGAGGTTGTGGACATGGAAGAAACTCTCACACCTCCCATGAATTGAAAAGGAAATGACTTAGAAGTGGTAATAATATTGGATACATGGAGAAAAAGTAATGCATGGCATGCTAGGAAAAAATAACCATTTGAGGTCATCAATAGCAAGCATAGTAAGCCAATAAAGAAACCAGCAAAGGTATCAAGAGGTCGGAATAAATGGTAAGGTGGCGCAAGTGATCCACGCACCTAGTAAATGCTTGAGTAAGAGAGTTTAAGGTGAAGTGCGCTAGTAATCAATTCAAGAAACCATCTTGGGGCATCGACAGGTTGGAGGCATCAAGAGGTCAGACGGTGTAAGGCCACACACCCAGTAAATGTTGGCTTAAGAGTGTAACATGCCACCAAGCCCCTAGGGTTAAATAAGGTGAAGCGCTTCCACTTACCTCAGTAAGAAATTTATAAGCCGTAAAAAAAACCTAAATCCACTTAATCTTTGTTAATCACTTAGACGTGGCAATCAACTAGCCACCATAGTAAATTTTAAATATGATCAAGTAAAAGTAAAAAAATAAGCATGTAAACTAATGTCTTTATAATAGTGAGGAAGTTAGTGATTGAAATCACAACCATTGATTTATTCGAACGACTAAGAATATTCCATCAATATTTAATCTTATCCATACAAAACTAATTAAGCACTAAAAACCTATTAAATGTGCCCATTGTCAATATGTGTACGCCTTTCGGCGTAATTATTATTAAGCTTAATTTTATTTGTTAATTTTGTTGTTAGGGCGGAAGAAGTATTTATAGGATAGGTAATGTGTTTTTGGAAGTATTATGTTTCAGATTTTATTAGTAAATAAAGTTTTTATTTATTTCAACTTCTTAGGTGAAAATCAAGAAATTCCTATTAATAAGTGGGATTTGTTGAAAATTTATGGATTTAACATTTAAAAGTATACTTAGTGAATATGATATTTTTGTAAATATTTCTACTTTACAAGTTATTTTCCTTTTGGAAATACTCTATTTGAGGTTTTAAGTTCTCATGATCAGATGAGGATGTGAAATAGATTTTGATTTCACTTTATGTGGTGGAGAGTAATGCCTTGTTTATGGCAATGCAAACATGGAAAAACAACAATATGTTTTTTTTTTTTGTAAGTAAGTTTTTGTATTATATAAGAGTCCTTCTCAGAACCAGGATCAAGAGTACATTTGCTAAGTCATGCGGTTGTAATTACTGAACTGCTCCATGAGGAGAAACCAGTTCAGCCAACCGTATATAATAAGTAGCAAAATTTCTAACAGAGCTAGTGAAAAACTAAACTATTTATCTGCTATGAGAGCCACTAGAGCTAAAGTAAGGAACAAGCACTGTATAATCTGGAACATACTCGGGCAGGGGGCCAGGCCAAGGTTCCTCTGTGATAGGTGTCCCGTCGGTAGTCCAATTCATGTCCGTAGCTTTGTTGCACTCATCTTCGTGCACCTGGATGCCGAAACTGCCACGTCGTTCATCTTCCTTCTCCTCGGCTACCATTGCTGAGACAGCCACATCGTTCTCTCCTGCAGAGTTTGCCGAAGGCTCCTTCCGCGCGAGAGCGGTCATGGCCTCTGGAGAAACTGTCGTCCCTTCGAGATGCTGGACTTTCCCTGTGGTGGCTTGTTGGTAGCTACTTGTAATGTCACTGGATTTCTCAGGAGCATCGCTAGAAATCTATGGAGCGGCTGGAGGGGGAGTAGCTAGGAGCTGAAGAAGGATAGAGAGTCTCCCTTCCATTTGTTGGACCCGGAATTGAAGGTCATTCACACCATCCTGGAGCTCAAAAACAAGATCCTGTAGAATAGCAGAGTGTTCACGCGGTAGAGAGGGAGAGGGCGTTTTTGGATTGTGACGAGGTCGGCCATGGCGCGACGGCGGGGGAGAGGAGGAGTGCAAGTCAGGGGAAGAGCGCCATGCCTGGGACCAGGAGGTGTCGACTAAGGCTACACAGCGAGGACCTAGGGTGGGCGAACCAGAGGGAGAGGAGGAGGAGCGAGGGCGTCGCAGGTGCCAGGGGGAGCCCCTATGAGGGCGCATACGATGACGCGGCATAAAAAATCTCGGCTTCTGCAGAAGGTCTGCAGAGCCAAGGTGGAGTATGAAAATCGCCCGAGAAACCATGAAAATCGCAGAACCAGAGTCTAAGCCACACAAGCAAGCGATAATGCCGAAAGAAGTCCGCATAGTTCGATGCATAGAGGGGATCGAGGGGGGTGGGATTAATGCCCCTCCCATCAGCCTTGAATGCATTTTAAAGCCCTGGGGTGGCAGCTGCAGCGGGCACAAGCCGAGCACATGGCTCTGTGCTCCGTTGTCCTCCTCCCGCGCCCACAGCCTGCCAGGTGGACCGCAATACCACCCCGATCGAGGGCGGAAAAACAACAATATGTTAACATGGAGGGATAATTCAAGATACTTTGACAATGAATTTGAATATGGTGAAAAAAAGCTGAAATATAGGAAAATGAATTGGCTTTCCTAATATATAATTTTTTTTATAGAATTGTGAATGACTCTGTGAAATTTGAGTTTTCTAAACAAAGGTATCTTATTTTTCACTTAAAATACAATGCATATGTTTCCATTAGTACTATATTTGAGTATATAAACTATGGAATTTCCTTAAATATTTTGTGCATGGCTACTTTTTCAAAATTTATAATGTTAATTTTATATATTTTTAAATTATGAAAGTGGTTATATGCTTGAAATTTTATTTTTATTTTTAGATTGTAGATCTAAATTTGTACTAGTGCAGCATATAACTTATTTTAAAAATGGTTAAAGAGAAAAAAAACCTTAAAGCATGACAAAAAAGAGGAATGTGTTTTAAGATTTTAATATATATCAAGACAAAAATATATTAAAAATAGTAAAGAATATTAATTTTAAAAAAATTATGTATTTGGAATGATTCTATTATATATCAAGGAAAAAATATATTAAAACTAGTAAACAATATTAATTTTAAAAAATTATATATTTGGAACCTTCATAATGAACTCTATATGTGTCTAGTTTCATAAATCACCATGTTTTTCATCCTGAACCTAAATCCAAGGAAACCAACTCAACAAACACATATGTTATAGTTGCCACTCCAACCCGAGAAAAGTAAAATGAAAAGAATGCACACATGCTCTAGGAGCATGTGCATGCTCTTAAGGTGTGCACACAACTTTATGCCTCAACTTCCCTCTTCTCACCTCCTCCCCCTTTTTCCCTCTCCCCCCACCCCCTTATGCCCACATATCCTCGTCTCACCTATCTCCTAGTGTCACTATTATAGCAAAAAAATTCACACATATGCATTTGTGCCATGGCCTAACCCTTTTCCCAATGATTGCTAGACTTTTCCCTAAAGGTCCTCTTAAAAATCATCTAAAAAACATTCCCTAAGATCATATCCGCAAGTTTCTCTAGTACAAAACACGAAAATCCATGACTTTCCCTGTTGCAACCCATGAATGCCCTCTTTTTTGGTGAAAAATAAAATAATCTCGTGCTTTCGGGAAATCTTTTCGGTTGGCTCATTTCCTAATGACCCTTGCACACACATAATGAAATTCAACTCTCCAAACCTCTTTGGGAAGATATAAAACAACCATAGAGGGATAACGAGGAAACCACAAGTCCCTTGGTGAAAAGTTATGATGCCAACATCTAGCAAGCTTAATTTCCCTATATTCTCTGTGAAACGTCCCCTTTAGTCTAGAAACTTGTTTTTCAGAGCTTATTTCTCCTTTTATGTAGCTATAGGGTGTCTCCTTATCCCTATCTGAGTCATTGAGAGAATTCTATGTCAATTGAGTTGATTCTTGAGGATTCTTTGAGGAACCCAGACAATTGGCTTCAAGATGGTGCCTAAGGTCAGACAAGGTTGTAACTCACCTTTTCCACTTGCTGATAACAAAAGAGTTTGCTTTCCCCTAGATTTTTCTTCAATGTACATTTATCTTTATGATTACCTTGAATATGACATATAACATGCACATGCTTTTGATCTCATAACTACTTTCGTCGTAGCCCTAGTTTTGTATCTAGCTTGCAGTCCAATTCTAGTAGAAGATTAGGAGTTTTTTGACGAATTGGAGAAGGGATCGACATCAAATGGGAGAACAAGGTGCACCTTATTTTCTCCTATCTATCCCTACTTTATCCTAATTAAAGTAGTCATTTTCTTTATTTTTTGTGTTCTTTTCACTGAGGGGAGACTGTTGTCTCTTTCACTTGGTCTTTTTCTATTGTGATCATGACTCACAATCACAGGGGGAAAATTCCTTAATCAGAATCGGTGACTCCACTAGGGATAATCCTAGTTGGTTCAATTTGGTTGAGGTGTATTTCTTTCTTGCTTCGTCTTTTTCTATTACTTTCAGAGTTTTTTATAGAGTCTTTTATCCTCATAGTACCTGTTGCTAAGGCTTGAAGCCCTTTGTTTCTGAGTGGTCTTTTTTATTTTCTGACCTTACCTTTCCATCCATGTGTTGCATCATTGTAGTCTGTGTACATCTGTGAGTTGAATCTCTACAACCCACAGATATCTACGAGTTGCACTGGTAATAGTCGTGGACATGTATGACGTTGAATTTTCTAAAAAAAAATCTCCCTTTCTAGGTTGAATGCTTGGTTTAATCAGTCACCTAGATTGTCTCGGGTCTCTATTTAGTTTTCCTCTCTCAAGTATTTAATATTTGATGTGCAGAGAATATTAAAATATTTGCTTAGCCTGTTTAGTATAAGGTTTATTAGATAGACTGAAATAACAACCTTGTTTTTCTGCATTTCCATATTCATTGTCTTTTTAGTGGAGTCTTGGTTGAATGTTTTCTGTCCTTTTGCCTTCTTTATGCCTTGTTTCAAAAAGAAAAAAAGATATTTTCATTCTTGTGCTTATTTTTTCTTTTGTATATGAAAAAGATAAAAAATTATGCATGTTTGTTAGCTTCTCATTTTTTAAACCCTTTCCTTTCATATTTCCAAGAAAAGAGGAAGTTACTTATCATTTAGGTAGTTGCATTATACTTTGTTAGTGGTAACCTTTTTATTAAAAAAAGAGAAAAGAAAATAATCCAGTAGTACAAGTTTTTCATTGTTGTATGCATTTTCATCTTGAGGTGCTCTAAATCTTGCACTCAAACTTTTGTTTCCATCTAAAAAATAAAATAATTTTCTGCATAAGCATTGTTGCATCTATTTTCATTTGAAGAAATTGATTGTGTGTTCTTATATTGCATTTCTTTTGGAGTCAATATAAAACATCACCGAAGTTTCATCTGCACCGATTTTGAGTAAAAACAACCTATTAAAATGAACATGAAACTAAAACTTATTAGATACTTTCATTTTTCTAGGGTAAACCAACAAGTTTAGGCTAGGGCCTTGGCATAGGTTGGAGAATAAATTTCTCCAAGGCCACTAAACAAACATACTTGTATCTGATATAGGGAGTGTAGAACCCATTTTTTCGTATAGGTTGGTCTGGAAGCTCCTCTAACACAAGATGAGTTAAAAATGAGTTCACGTAAGGAAAATCTGAGGATATTTCCCTCCAGAGTTGGATCGAACGTAGTGGAATGATTGTGTATTGGGGGTTTCGATTGTACCCATACCTCCGTGACAGGAGGTGCTTTTGAGGTTTAGGGATTTTCTACCCTTCCCACAGTTTCGATCCCAATCGTCGACTATACCCTAGGGGCACCGACTGCCACTTGGTAACCATAATTTATCTTCCCCGGTGAAACATGAGGTGATTACATGGGTTTGTCGTAATACCTGGGGAAGATTTTGTATCACACACTTTAGTATTCTAGAGGGTTCCCACGAAGTGTGGGCACTTACACTAGATAAGGTTGATCTATGGAGGTCAAGATAATTGCTTCTAATACCTTTGTTTCTTGGTCCACAGGACTTAATCAACATGTACCTTTGTCTAGAAGAGCTCGAGCCCACTTTGTTATCTTTCTGGTGCCAAGACTTAATCCACTTGAGTCATAATATTGATGGAGTTGTTTGCGTTTGTTTCATCTTTAGGTATTTTTAGCGGTGTGTTTGGTGAAGGTAGTTTAACCTTAGACAGGAGAGTTGGTTGTCACTGAGAGGTGATCACTCAAAGTGGCTAACTCATTTCCTCAAAGGTCAAGGAGAATTCACTACCTTTTGGTTGAGGAAGAGATTAGAAATAATTCTCCCCCGCCTCCTCAGAGGTGTTGACTTGATCAGTCTGACACTTTCTTACTAGTTGGTCAAACTGAGATCATAGACCATAACTCTCTATAATTCAACGTTCTAGAACCATAAGAGCTAAGTGTTCAGGATCTTGGAGCTGAGGAATTTTATCCACACGTTATTTGTTCATTACCTTGAACTTTCCCATTTCCGACTATACGAGATCCACCTCCAGGATCTAACTTTGTTGATATAATCCCTCTCTACTGGGCCATTATAGATGAAACTTCACTAGTGTCAGGGTTGAGATCCCCTACAAATCTTGTTGGCAAATATTTAACAGATAACGAATGCTTGTCATTGATGGCAAGTACAACAATGAAGATGGCATGAGTAAAAAAAGTATGTAATAGATTGGCATTATGAGAAGACGTTGTAGAGAAGATTCAAATAAGCTCAGAAGAGATAGTGCAGAGGATTGTTGAAAAGAATCATCGATAGCAAGATCAAAGTAAGCGAAACAAAGTAAGCTCGGGAGGAGAAGCATTTCTGATCGTTGGATCCCATTCAAAATTCCTGAAATAAGGAGGACCGTCAGATCTATTAGTAGACAAGAAGAATGCACAGAAGAGGAGAATAGATCTCAAGCATCAGATCTGAGAGTCATATTCAATCATCGTTGGATCATGAAGAACCTACACGTTCATTAAAGTGCAAGGAGAAACGGGCTCACAAAATCCTAAAAGAAGGAGGACCATCCATCTTTAGGTAGGACACATGGCGAAAGATCATCATATCGCTGACTGGAAAGTCAAAGGAATGGGGTTCCCTAACCTCTTGAATTCACAATATGAGAAATCGTGAAACTATCTTATCCGTCAGTTCAAGGTTTGTTCTAGACCATTGATCTGAGCTCCATCTCAGAGCATGGCCTATCGCGACTTGGAGAGGTAAGAAACATAACCACCAAAATCGTGATATGCGAAATGGTGATTTAATCATAGCCGTCAGATCGAGGTTTGTTCTAGACCGTTGATCCAGCTCCATCTCGGAGCTTCGCCTATCGCAACTTGGAGAGGTAAGAAACATAACCACCAAAATCATGATATGCGAAATGGCGATTTAATCGTAGCCTTTAGATCGAGGTTTGTTCTAGACCATTGATCCAAATCCATCTCGGAGCTTCACCTATCACGACTTGGAGAGGCAAGAAACATAACCACTGAAATCGCGATATGCGAAACTGCAATTTAATCACAGTCGTCAGATCAAGGTTTGTTCTAGACCGTTGGTCCAACTTCATTTTGGAGTTTCACCTATCGCAACTTGGAGTGACAAGATCCTCTATCAAAGGAATAGTGAGATGCAAACTCACGATGAGATCTGGACCATAGATTCATTGAGATTGTGGACCATTGATCTAAGATTCATTTCGAAGTTTCACCTATTGCAACTTGGAGTGACAAGATCCTCTATCGAAGGAATCGTGAGATGAAAACTCACGATGAGATCTGGATCGTAGATTCATCGAGATCGTGGACCATTGATCTAAGCTTCATTTCGTAGTTTCACCTATTGCAACTTGGAGTGACAAGATCCTCTATCAGAGGAATCATGAGATGCGAACTCACAATGAGATCTAGATCGTAGATTCATCGAGATCATGGACCGTTGATCTTAGCTTCATCTCGGGGTTTTGGGGATAACGACTTGGAGAGTCGAGATGCCTCATCTCCAGATTCATGAAATGAAAATTCATGAAAAGAACGTTATGCATAAGAACTTGGTCATAGCCATTGTCATATAGAGGAAGGAGCTAGCGCAGAAAAGCTCTGTATCGAAGTTTTGGAGATTGCGACATGAAGTGTCGAGACACTTTGCCACAGGAATTCCGAAATGTTGAAATTGGATTTAAAGGCAAGATTAATAAATTTCATCCAATGGTGCAGATAAACTTGAATATGATCGGAGGGCTACTATTCTCTCTCATAGTTAATTCATTAGTTAGAAAAACTGATTCATGATTTCTGATAGTTTGGCGTTTCAGTTGCTCAGACAGTTTTTATTTTGCCTAAGAAGATGTGAAGTGTAACCAGTGTGGGTGTGGTGTATAAAAGAAAAAGATAAATAATGTACGCGGTTGGAAGTTTTGGATGAAAAATGAATTAAACTATAAGAAAGAGAAAATCACAAGATGTGCAGTGTGAGACTGAGAATATGTGCAGTGTGAGATAAAACTCAGAGAAGAGTAACAAATGAGGAAAAGACTTGAAGCAGAGCATAATGAAAGAACAAGTTGAAGCAGAGTAGGATGACAGAACAAGTTGAAGCAGAACAGACAAAGGAAGAGAAGAATTGCAGAACAGTTAGAAGAAGACCAGATTTACATAACAAAGAAGAAGTGGTAAGAATCGATTTATCTATGTAGTTGATTGTTTAATTATTCATTTATATTCCAGGGTGGTTGGGAGGTGGTAGGGAGGACTGTTGTCCTCAGAGGTTCAAGTGAGAGCTTGAACACGGGGAGTTGTAGCTTCCATCTGGTTGCAGCCAGAGAAACCAGGGTGGTAGGGTGGTGCAAGGGAGAACAAGTGTTCTCTGTTATACAGGTTGGAGCCTGTGTGACTGGAAGTTGGTGCTTCCATCCATTTGGTTTTGGAACACTAGGGAGGTTGGTGCTTCCATCCAGTTGGTACTGGAACATTAGGGGAGTTAGTGCTTCCTTCTAGTGGGTGCTAGAGAAACAAGAGAGTCGGTGCTCTCAAACAATTTGTAGCTTGTAAAACAGAGGTAGCAGCTTCACATTGAGTTGGTGCTCAATTATATATGATGTACATAACTTAAAAGACTACCCATGATTTCGAGGAAGAAGAGGTTTTCTCCCTTTATGGGTTTCCTCGTGAAAAATCTGTCTCTGTGTATACCTTATGTGTGACTAATGCTCATTACTATTATTTTCCATATTCTGTATAATGTTGATGATCACTTGAAGAAAATTTAAGAATGGTTTAATAGACTTAAAGTTGTTTAAACACAGAAACAACTGATTCACCCCCCCCCTCTCAGTTGTCTTAGTAATTTCAACAATTGGTATCAGAGCGAGTTCCTTTTATTCAAAGGTAGATCTGTAAGCTTAAACATGACAATTCATCAAGGGACTTCAACCTCTAGGCCCCCTCTATTTGATGGAACAAATTTTTCCTTCTGGAAGATTAGAATGAGAACATACTTAATGGCCTTGGGTACTGATGTTTGGGATGTAGTAGAGACTGGATATACAAAGCCTGTTGTGCTAGCCTCCAAGGATGATAAGTTAGAGTTTAGTTTTAATGCTAATGGAATGAATGCTATATTGAATGGACTTGCTAAAGCCGAGTTTGTAAAGGTGATGCATCTTGATATTGCCAAAGCAATGTGGGATAAACTTATTAACAGTTATGAAGGAAATGAGAAAGTAAAAGATGCCAAACTTCAAACATATAGATTGAAATTTGAACAACTAAAGATGAATGAAGATGAAACAGTTACCAAGTATTTTTTAAGAGTTGAAGAACTTGTGAATTCCATGAAGGGTCTTGGTGAGAAGTTTGATGAATCACTCTTAGTTCAGAAGATTTTAAGATCTTTGCCTGATAAATTTAATTCAAAACTCTCTGCAATAGAAGAACTAAGTGATCTTAAAAATCTATCCATTGATCAACTCCTAGGAACTCTAATTGCATATGAAATGAGAATTAACAAAGATAAATCCAGTACTAGAGAAGAATCTTTTAAAGAAGACAAGAATACTGATTTAGAATTAGATAATATTGCGGAAAAATTTGTGAGAAGGTTAAAGAAAGTATCAGGAAAATATCAAGGGAAGTTACCCTTCAAATGATTTAACTATGGTAAGATAGGTCATTTTGCATCTAAGTGTCCCCATCAGAAAAAGGACCAGAACTCTGATGATGAAAAGAAGTACAAATACAATAAATATAATAAGAAGAAAATTTTGGTTGCAAATAATGACAATTCTTCAGAAGACACCGATAGTGACTCTTCATGTGAAGATAAGGCAAATGACTTCATTCTTATGGACAAAGAGGATTATGATAATAAAAGAATAGGAAGTTATGATAATGATGAAGAAGCTGATATGGAAGGATAACTGATCAGTGCACTGGAAGAAATTGACAAACTCAAAATTAAGAACAAAAAGAAAAAACAATTGTTGATACAGTTCGAGAAAGATAGTAAACAACCTGATGAAGACTTTTCCCTGATGAAAGTGAAATTAGAAGAGGCAAAGAAAATAGAAGACATACTAAAACAACAATTGTCAGAGAAGAAATCCAATTGTGAATCCTTAGAAGAAGAGATAGTAAAAACTAGAAACAAAATGGAGAAGTTTAAGGGATTGTGTCATCAAAATCTACCAAGTATTAAAGCCTTAGAAGGATTAACTTCCATTCTAAATCAGCAAAGAAATTCAAAATTGAAAGTTGGATTGGGATATGAAGAAGGATCAAGTAGTGATCATCCAAGTAATACAGAATCTATCAAGTTTGTCAAATCCTCAAACATTGACAACAGTCACTCTGAAGAAACAAAGAAGGAAAATCAACCACCAAGAAGGAATCAAAGAAAAAGCACCAGAACCAAATTTGTAGACCAGAAAGATTATCGGCATGAAAGAAATCAACCTCCTCAAAGAAGATAAAAAATTTCAAGGTACATACATTTTTTTTATGGTTATTGTTTTTTCTGCTCTAATTTTGGTCACAAAGCTATAAACTGTTCCTTAAGATATAGATATGAACAATCAAGATATTCAATGAATAACTATCTTCCACAACAAAGATTGAGACAACCAAGCAACAAACAATCACAGACTATAAATCATGTGATGACTGGGAGAAGGACACAGGTGAAACAAAAACAACAGTTATGAGCATAACAATCGTTATGATCTATTATTCAGTGAACCGGAATGTTACAATTGTCATAATTATAGACATAAAGCTGCAGACTGTCGCTTAAGGAAATACAATCCAGACTTGATCTCGACTGCTGAAAATGTCAAGGTTTGGAAGAAGAAAGCAAATGACAAGTGTGGACTAGTATTATCATCCCAAAAACAAAAGAATCCCTGGTATATTGACAGTGGATGTTCCAAACATATGACTGGAGACAAAAATAAGTTTCTAACTTTAAGTGAAAACAAATCAGGGAATGAAACTTTTGGAAATGATGCACCAAGAAAAATAAAAGGTAAAGGAATGGTAAGCCCTAGTAATGGCAAAGGAAAAGCTCAATATGTGTTGTTTGTAGATGGTCTGAAACATAATCTACTAAGTGTCAGTCAAGTTTGTGACAAAGGGTGTGAAGTTTTTTTTACTTCTAAAGACTGTAAAATAAAGGCTTTGAGTTCAAGACAATTGATTGCAAAAGGGATAAGAACAGAAAATAATGTCTATGTGTTAAAAGAAGAAAAAGAAGAATGTCACTTAAGCAAGTATGATGAAAGTTGGTTGTGGCATAGGAGACTTGGACACCTAAATTTTGATCATATAATCAAACTCAGAAACAATGGGGCAGTAAAGGATCTTCCAAAGATATCAAAGCCATACGACTCTATTTGTAAATCCTGTGAGATAGGAAAGCTTACTCACACTCAGTTCAAATCTAAAAACTTTCCCTCAACAGAAAAACCTCTCCAGTTAGTACATATGGATTTATGTGGACCATCAAGAAAATAAGGTATAGGAAAAGAAAAATATTTTATGTTGATTATTGATGATTATTCTAGACTAACATGGGTTGCTTTTTGAAAGGAAAAATCTGAAGCATTTGAAAAATTCAAAGTGTTTAAGGCTCTGACTGAGAATCAAACAGGAAAAAGATTAAAGGCAGTAAGGTCTGATAGAGGAGAAGAGTTTAGCTCATGGAACTTCAAAGAGTTCTGTGATAAACATGGGATCAAAAGAGAGTACACAATTCCAAGGACTCCACAGCAAAATGGAGTTGTTGAGAGGCAGAATAGATCAGTACAACAAATGGCAAGATCAATGATGAATGAAAGGAACATACCTCAGACTTATTGGGTGGAAGCAATTCATACAGCTGTTCATATCCTTAACAAATCTCATCTCAGGCCACACAGTGACAAGACTCCTTACGAACTATGGTTTGGAAAACTTGCTTCAATCAAGCGTTTTATAGTTTTTGGGAGTAAATGTTATATCAAGAACAATGATGAAAATATTGGCAAATATGATGATCGGGATGATGAAGGTATCTTTTTGGGTTATGCTACAAATAGTAAAGGTTACAGATGCTACAATAAGAGACTGCATAAACTAGTTGATTGCATAGATATAAAAGTTGATGAAGAAATCCCAGTTAGAAATGTAAGCAATGTTGAACCAAGAACAAAAGATATAGTTGAAGATGAAGATGAACAGGTCCAAGGATCAGAAAAGGAAGAATCTAAATCAGATGAAGATATGAATACTCAGACTGACACAAATCAGCAGAAAGAAGTAAAATCACCTCTCAGAATTATTAGAAAGAATCATCCTGAAAATCAGATAATTGGAGATATAAATAGAGTTCAGACAAGAAGAAAATTAATTAAAGACTCAAAACAATATCATGTTGCCTTTTTATCTATGACTGAACCTAAAATTTTTGAGGAAGCTAGCCAAGATGATGATTGGATTAGACCAATGAATGAAGAGCTTGATCAAATTGAAAAGAACAATACTTGGGAGCTTGTCCCTAGACCTGAAGATAAGAATGTAATAGGTTACAAATGGGTGTTCAAGAATTAAATGAATGAAAAAGGGTAAGTTGTTAGAAATAAAGTCATATTGGTTTGTAAAGGATATGCACAAGTTGAAGGTCGGGACTTTGATGAAAATTTTTCACCAGTGGCAAGATTGGAAGCCATCAGAATGTTTCTTTCTTATTCATGTCATAAAAAATTTAAAGTTTATCAGATGGATGTTAAGTCAACATTTCTAAATGGAGATCTAGAAGAAGAAGTATATATGGAGAAACTTGAAGGATTCTCATTGACAGATAATCCTAATCATGTTTGCAAGCTGTAGAAGACCTTATATGGACTGAAACAAGCACCATGAGCTTGGTATTATAGACTGGACAAATTTCTACAAGACAAAGGGTTCAAGAAAGGTATTGTTGACAACAATCTCTACATTAAGTCTAAAGGTGATAATTTACTAGTTGTTCTGGTTTATGTAGATGATATTATTTTTTTTTGTACTAATGAATCATCTATCCAGTGGTTTGCTAACTCTATGCAAACAGAGTTTGATATGTCCATGATAGGAGAACTATCATATTTTCTTGGCTTACAAGTAAAACAGAGTTCTGCAGGAATATTTATCTCTCAAGAAAAACATTTGAAAGACATGTTAAAGAAATTTTCGATGGAGGATTCCTCTCCTATTAGTACACCTATGGTGGTTGGTTTCAAGATGAGTAAAGATGATATCTCACCTAATGTTGATTAGAGGTCATATCTCTCTATGATAGCCAGTCTTCTGTACATCACAACATCCCGTCCCGATATAATGCAAGATGTTGGAATGGTAGGTCGTTATCAGTCTGCTCCTAAACAAATTCATTTGGTAGTAGTAAAAAGGATATTCAAATACTTGAAGGGAACAATGACTTATGGTCCATGGTATCCCAGAAATCAAAATTTTCAGTTAACTGCTTATTCAGATGCAGATTGAGCAAACTGTGTTGATGAGAGAAAAAGCACCAGTGGAGAAGCATTTTTTCTTGGTGAATCATTAGTTGCATGGCTTAGTAAAAATCAAGGATCCATTTCATTATCAATTGTAGAGGTAGAATACATTGTTGTTGCTACTTGCTGCACACAAATTTTATGGATGATACAAACTCTTTCATATTTGAAGGTAACTTACACTGATCCCATTCGAATTCACTGTGATAACACTAGTGCCATTAGTGTCTCCAAGAATCCTATTCTTCATTCCAAGACTAAGAATATTCCAATAAAGTACCATTTTCTCAGAGAACAAGTTACAAACAAAATTGTTCAAGTGAATTATATACCTTCTATACAACATATTGCAGATATATTTACAAAACCATTAGCAGCAACCCCTTTTGGATAATTTCTTGTGTCTAATCTGTTCACCTAGTCAAGGGGAGAATTTATTGAATATCTGGTGTATTTCCAAGATGCTCATAGTTGACAGGGGATTATGTTTTGCAATAGCTCAGGGGGAGCATGTTTCTTCTTTGACATTAATGTCAAAGGGGGAGAAAAGAGTCCGGGAGGAGAGTCTGAATGCATGTGGGTGTTTTTGTTGCCATCAATGCCAAAGGGGGAGATTGTTGGCAAATATTTAACAGACAACGAATGCTTGTCATCGATGGCAAGTACAGCAATGAAGATGGCCTGAGTACAAAAAGTATGTAATAGAGTGGCATTATGAGAAGACGTTACAGAGAATATTCGAATAAGATCAGAAGAGATAGTGTAGAGGATTGTTGACAAGAATCATCGATGGCAAGATCAGAGTAAGCAGAACAAAATAAGCTCGAGAGGAGAATCATTTCTAATCATTGGATCCCATTCAAAATTCCTGAAAGAAGGAGGACTGTTAGATTTGTTAGTAGACAAGAAGAATGTGCAGAAGAGGAGGATAGATATCAGGTGTCAGATCTAAGCATCAGATTCAATTATCGTTGGATCATGAAGAACCTGCACGTTCATTAAAGTGCAAGGAGAAACGGGCTCACAAAATATCGAAATAAGGAGGACCATCCATCTTCAGGAAGGACACATGGTGAAATATCATCATGTTGCTGACTGGAAAGACAAAGTAACAGGGTTCCCTAACCTCTTGAATTCGCAATATGCGAAATCATGAAACTATCTTAGCCATCAATTCGAGGTTTGTTCTGGATTGTTGATTTGAGCTCCATCTCGGAGCATCGCCTATCGCGACTTGGATAGGTAAGAAACATAACCACGAAAATTGTGATATGCGAAATGGTGATTTAATCGCAGCTGTCAGATTGATGTTTGTTCTAGACCGTTGATCCAGATCCATCTCAGAGATTCGCCTATCATGACTTGGAGAGGTAAGGAACATAACCACCAAAATCGCGATATGTGAAATGGTGATTTAATCACAACCATCTCAGAGCTTCGCCTATCGCAACTTGGAGAGGCAAGAAACATAACCACTGAAATCGCAATATGTGAAATTGCGATTTAATCACAGCCGTTAGATCGAGGTTTTTTCTGGACCGTTGATCCAACTTCATTTCAGAGTTTTGTCTATCACAACTTGGAGTGACAAGATCCTCTATCGAAGGAATCACAAGATGCAAACTCACAATGAGATCTGGACCATAGATTCATCGATATTGTGGACCATTGATCTAAGCTTCATTTCGAAGTTTCGCCTATCACGACTTGGAGTGACAAGATCCTCTATCGAAGGAATCGCAAGATGCAAACTCACGATGAGATCTGGACCGTAGATTCATCGAGATCATGGACCGTTGATCTCAACTTCATCTCAGGGTTTTGGGGATCGCAACTCGGAGAGTCGAGATGCCTCATCTCCAGATTCATGAAATGCAAATTCATGAAAAGAACTTTATGCATAAGCATTTGGTCATAGCCATTGTCATATATAGGAAGGATCTAGCACAAAAAATCTCTGTATCAGAGTTTTGGAGATCGCGACATGAAGTGTCGAGACACTTGGCCACAGGAATTCCGAAATGACAAAACCTTATTTAAGGACAAGATTAATAAATTTCATCCAATGGTGCAGATAAACTTGAATATGATAGGAGGGCTACTATTCTCTCTCACAGATAATTCATCAGTTACGAATCAGTTAGCAAAACTGATTCATGATTCCTGATCAGTTGGTGTTTCAGTTGCTTAGGTAGTTTTTCTTTTGCCTAAGAAG
Organism: Picea engelmannii; assembly: GCA_009831015.1. Taxonomy (NCBI): domain Eukaryota; kingdom Viridiplantae; phylum Streptophyta; class Pinopsida; order Pinales; family Pinaceae; genus Picea; species Picea engelmannii. The sequence goes on along the minus strand of ML793434.1, from coordinate 416,585 downwards.
ATGCGAAGTGTAACTAGTGTGGGCGTGGTGTATAAAGGAAAAAGATATAGACTGTATGTAGTTGGAATTTCTAGATGAAAAATGAATTAAACTGTAAGAAAGGGAAAATCACAGGATGTGCAGTGTGAGACTGAGAATATGTGCAGTGTGAGATAAAACTCAGAGAAGAGTAACAGATGAGGAAAAGAATTGAAGCAGAGCTAAATGACAAAACAAGTTGAAGCATAGCAGATTTGTAGAACAGACAAAGGAAGAGAAGAATTGCAAAACAATTAGAAGAAGACCAGATTTACAGAACAGAGAAGAAGTGGTAAGAATTGATTTATCTGCGTAGTTGATTGTTTAATTATTCAATTATATTCCAGGGTGGTTGGGAGGTGCTAGGGAGGACTGTTGTCCTTAGAGGTTCAAGTGAGAGCTTGAACACAGGGAGTTGTGGCTTCCATTTGGTTGTAGCCAGAGAAACTAGGGTGGCAGGGTGGTGCAAGGGAGAACAAGTGTTCTCCATTATATAGGTTGGAGCCTGTGTAACTTGAAGTTGGTGCTTCCATCTAGTTGGTGATGGAACATTAGTGAAGTTGGTGCTTCCATACAGTTGGTGCTGGAACATTAGGGGAGTTGGTGCTTCCTTCTAGTGGGTGCTAGAGAAACAAGAGAGTCGGTGCTCTCAAACAAGTTGCAGCTTGTAAAACAGAGGTAGCAGCCTCACATTGAGTTGGTGCTCAATTATAGATGATGTGCAGAACTTAAAAGACTGCCTATCATTTCGAAGAAGAGGTTTTCTCCCTTTATGAGTTTCCTCATGAAAAATTTGTCTCTGTGTATACCTTATGTGTGACTGATGCTCATTACTATTATTGTCCATATGTTGTATAGTGTTGATAATCACTTGAAGAAAATTTAAGAATGGTTTAATAGACTTAAAATTATTTAAGCATAGAAACAACTGATTCACCCCCCCCTCTCAGTTGTCTTAGTAATTTCAACAAATCCCACCTCAATGATAGTTACCAGGGGGGATATTTCCTCCTATTATGTTGACTCAACTGCCAAATTTGGTTCAATACACCGACATCACGACAATTAGCAATAGTTCCTCATTGGTTGTCGGTCCCACTCGAGTTTTGAGTGTAGATGCTTCTTTTATGTCAATAACAAGCGCTTTCTCTTACATAATGTCATCAATGTATGTGATTAACGTGTTGGTTAGTTCTCAACCAATGTCACAGTCGTCAATGTTGGTGTGGGGAGAAATAAAGCTCCTTATCAAGCCTTTTCTTGGGGTGGAGGTCACATTCCTTTTTCATCTCCATTCGTTAGCAGTAGACTTTTTCCATTTTTCAGCCCTAACCATGCATGGGGTTGGGGTGCCTCCATGGTTGATGGATCCCAATCCGCTAGTATATCTTCAACTTCGACCCAATTCACACTTTACAAGGTGTTTTGGAGCAACCCTTTCACCGCGTGTACAGTGTCGGCAAGTGTAAACCCCTTCCAAGGTCAGTCTACCCCCTAGCAAGGACCTTTGACCTCACTATGGGTGCCTTTGGGGAGTACCCATGTCTAAGGCCATTGGAATCCCTTCCTAGGGATGTTGCAAGGGGGAAACCCCTTTCCCTATCAGTCCATCCCTATGTCAGGATTTCTTCCTTTCCATGGGGGATCCGCTAGAGATAACTATGGTTTTCCTATTGGGAACTAGATAGGTGGAGGTTTTCCTCCATTTAACCAGGGGCCATAAGGGTTTATCCTGATCTCTGGTTCGATAGAAAACTCTTTTTAGCAACCTAGTGCTAGTTACAACCTAGGACCTTCTTTTAAGGATACTCATCAGTCAATGATGTAGCTTAGGTTACCGTTTCTTGAAACTTTGTATTTTCCATATTTTTCCAAGTTGATGAACAATCCTATTCTTCATGACCCCATTTGGTCTGTGGTCTCGAATAAATTACCTTATGACATTCCAAAGTTTAATGGGAAAAGTAGTGAAGACCCACATGATGACATTCCACTTGTGGTGCTCGTCCAACTCGTTAAGTGATGATTCAATCGGATTATGTTTGCTCCTTCGTACTCTCACTGTAGGTGTTTCCAAATGGTATATTGAACTCAAGAGGGGGAAGTAATCGATGTTTGGTGATTTAGCTATGGTTTTCCTAAACAACTTCCAACTCCTTGTTTGATACGATGTCGGGACAAAATTGTTTGCTAACTTTCTACAAGTCAATGCCACAGATATTTTCGACCACATTCAGGAATGGAGGAGATGGGAGAGCCTGATTAAGGCTACAATTCCGCTAGAGTTCCTCCTCGAATGGTTCTTGAAATCATTACTCCCGTATATTTTGAAGGGCGTCGCAACATCAAGCGTGTTTTCAAAGGAACATGTAATCGTTAGGATGCAATAATTAGAGCTTATATAGTCTCAGTCAAGAATGTTCTATGAGATTATGCCAAATGTGTCGTGATATACTCTCGACTTGGAAAAACCAAAGTCCAACCCACATGCCGATGGTATAGTGGATTTTTCTTAGTCAAAATCCACAGATTTGGCTGCTATCCAGATGAAAAAACTTATTATCCAACAACCTACGACTGATCCAACTTATTATCCAACAAGTTGGCATTTCATGTTTCTGGGTGAAACATAATGGCCTAATGGCCTGATACCTATTGATAAGTAGGTTTAGTTGAAAATTTAGAGACTTAATAGTACATTCAGTGTATTTGCAAAAGATTTGGTACTACAAGTTATTGTTCTTTTGCAAGCAACGTAGTTGATATTTTATGACGATGTCATGTAGACTTTTAGCTCTCACGATGACCATGATGACGTCACGTAGACTTTTATGCTCTTTTGGGTATATGTGTAGAGTGGTGGAATTGCATATATAAGTTGTTGAGATTGTACATTTTGGGTTGATTACAAGTTTTACTACATCACGTAGACTTTTATGTTATTTTGGCTATATGTGTAGAGTGGTGGAATTGCATATATAAGTTGTTGAGATTGTACATTTTGAGTTGATTAGAAGTTTTTTGGTGTCTTGTATTCATCTATTAAGTTGTTGAGACTGTACATTCTGAGTTCATTAGAAGTTTTCCAGTGCTCTATCTTAATCTTTGCGATTTAAATAATAGAAAATTGCAATTTCTCTAATAATTAGATCACCAAATTACTAGATTTCGGTGATCATTTTCAAAAAAGTATTTTTATTTTATTAAATATGAAATGTAGATATAAGTTGTTGAGATTGTACATTATAGGTTGATTATAAATTTTTAAGGTATTATATGTGCATTCAAAACTGTAATTCAAATAAGGTATTATATGGGTGTGATTTTGGAAATATTATGTTATTTTGGAAGTTTATATTTTAATATATATGGGGTGTGATTTTGGATATATTATGTTTTAATTTTAATTATAGATGGATATGATTTTGAGAATATTACATTTTAATTTTAATATAAGTTTTATTAATAAGTGTTATTAGTTGAAAAATAATGGATCGAAGGTTTTGTAGCATATTTAGTGAAAATGAGTTTTTGGAAAAAGTTTAAATTTCTGTGTTATTGTATTTGAAGTTTTATGTTCATAGAATGATTATGTAAAGTAGGCTTTAAGGGGATTGAATATTTGGTGGAAAACTACATTTTACAAATACAAATATTATTAATATTAATTAAATTATTATTAAGATTAATTTTATTTGTTATTTTTGTAGTTAGGGTGGAGGAGGTATTTATAGGATGGGTAATGTGTTTATGGAAGTATTATGTTTCAGATTTTATTGGTAAATAAAGTTTTTATTTATTTCAAGTTGTCAGTTGAAAATCAAGAACCTAATTCCTATTAATAATTGGGATTTGTTGAAAAATAATGGATTTAACATTTAAAAGTACATTTAGTGAATATGAACTTTTTGGAAAAAAATTCTACCTTACAATTTATTTTCCTTTAGGAAATATTTTATTTGAGGTTTTAAGTTATAGTGATGAGGATGTGATATAGATTTTGATTTCACTTTATCACAATGCAAACATGGAAAAACAATAATATGTTAACATGGAGGGATAATTCAAGATACTTTAACAATGAATTTGAATATGGTGCAAAAAAGATGAAATCTAGGAAAATGAATTGGCTTTCCTAATATATAATTTTTATTTATAGAATTGTAAATGACTGTGTGAAATTTGAGTTTTCATAACAAATAACAAAGGTATCTTATTTTTCACTTAAAATATAATGCATATGTTTCCATTAGTGCTATATTTGAGTATATAAACTATGGAATTTCCTTAAATATTTGAAATGTAAAGAACACGCCATTCTTTGCATGGCTATTTTTTCAAAATTTATAATGTTAATTTTATATATTTTTAAATTATGAGAGTCTTTATATGCTTGAAATTACAAGGCTTCCAGTCAGTGCTAGGTACGAGAAAACAATTTTATTTTTATTTTTAGATTCTAGATGTCACTTTGTACTAGTGCAACATATGCACTACAAAAAAGAAGCAAGTATTTTAAGATTCTAATATATATCAAGACAAAAATATATTAAAAATAGTAAACAATATTTGGAATCTTAAAAAAAATTATATATTTGGAATCTTCATAATCAACTCTTTATGTGTCTATCGTTTCATAAATCACTGGGTTTTTCATCCTGAACCTAAATACAAGCAAACCAACTCAACAAACACATATGTTAGAGTTGTCACTCCATCTCGAAAAAACTAAAATGAAAAGAATGCACACATGCTCTAGGAGCATGTGTGTGCTCCTAGAGTGTGCACACAACTTTGTTCCTCAACTTGCCTCTTCTCACCTCCTCCCCCTTTTTCAATCTTCCCCCATACCCTCATGCCCACATCTATTGGTCTCACCTATCTCATGGTGTCACTGTTATAGAAAACAACACCACACTTATGCATGTGTGCCATGGCCTAACACTTTTCCCAATGATTGCTAGACTTTTCACTAAAGATCCTTTTAAAAATCATCTAAAAAACATGCCCTAAGATCATATCCACAGGTTTCTCTAGTGTAAAACGTGGAAATACTCAACTTTTCTCACTGCAATCCACAAATGCCCTCATTTTTTGTGAAAAGTAAAATAATCCCATATTTTTGGGCAAGCTTTTCGGTTGGGCTCATTACCCAACGACCCTTGCACGTACATAACAAAATTAAACTCTCCAAACCTCTTTGTTAAGATATAAAACAACCATAGAGGGATAAAGAGTACATCACAAGTCCCTTGGTGCAAAGTTATGATGCCAACATCTAGCAAGCCTCCTTTCCCTATATTCTCCAAGAAACGTACCCTTTAGTTTGGAAACTCCTTTTCCATAGCTTATTTCTCCTTTTATGTGGCTATAGGGTGTCTCCTTATCCCTATCTAAGTCATTGAGAGAATTCTATATCGATTGAGTTGATGCTTGAGGATTCCTGGAGGAAACCAGACAATTGGCTTCAAGATGGTTCCTAAGGCCGAGCAAGGTTGTAACTTACCTTTTCCACTTGCTGGTATTAAACGAGTTTGTTTTCCCCTAGATTCATCTTCAATGTACATTGATATGTATGCTTACTTTGAATATGACATATAACATGCACATGGTTTTGATCTCATAACTACCTTTTTTGTAGCCCTAGTTTTGTATATAGGTTGCAGTCCATTTCTAGCAGAAGATAAGGAGTTTTTCGACAAATTGGAGCAGGGATCGACATTAAATGGGAGAACAAGGTGTACCTTATTTTATCATCTCTATCCCTACTTTGTCCTAATTAAAGTAGTTATTTTCTTTAATTTTTGTGTGATTGTCACTGGGGGGAGATTGTTGTCTCTTTCACTTACTCTTTCTTTGTTGTGATCACGACCCACAATCATAGAGGAAAAATTCCTTAATCAGAATTGGTGACTCCACTAGGGATACTCCTAGTTGGGTCAATTTGGTTGAGGTGTTTTTCTTTCTTCCTTTGTCTTTTTCTATTAGTTTCTAAGTTTTTTTATAGAGTCTTTTAGCCTCACAGGACCTATTGCTAAGTCATGAAGCCCTTTGTTTCTCAGTGGTATTTCTTATTTTCTGACCTTACCTTGTCATCCGTGTGTTGCATCATTGTATCTCATGTACATCCGCGAGTTTCATCTCTACATCCAAAGGATATCCGTGAGTTTCACTAGTAACAGTTGCGGACTTGTATGAAGTTGAAGTTTTTTTTAATTTTCTCTTCCTTTCTAGATTGAACGCTTGGTTTAATCAATCACCTACACTATCTTGAGTATATATTTGGTTTTCCTCTCTCAAGTCTTTAATATTTGATGTGAAAAGAAGATTAAAATATTTGCTTAGACTGTTTAGTATAAGGTTTGTTAGGTATACTAACCTAACAACCTTGTTTGTCTGCATTTCCATATCCATTGTCTTTTCAGTGGAGTCATGGATTAACGCTTTCTGTCTTTTTGCCTGCTTTTTTCCTTATTTCAAAAAGAAAGAAAGATATTTTCATTCTTGTGCTTATTTTTTCTTTTGTAAATGAAAAAGATAAAAAAAAATACACATGTTTGTTTGCTTCTCATTTCATGAACCCTTGCCTTTCATATTTCCATGAAAAGAGGTAGTTACTTATTCAAGTAGTTGCATGATACTTTGGTATGGGTAACATTTTTATTAAAAAAAAGAAAAGAAAAGAATCGAGTAGTACAAGTTTTTCATTGTTGTATGCATTTGCATCTCGAGGTGTTCTAAATATTGCACTCAAACATGTGTTTCCATCTAAAAGAGAAAATAATTTTCTTCATAAGCATTATTGCATCTATTTTCATTTGAATAAACTGTTTGTGTGTTATTATATTTCATTTCTTTTGGAGTTGTTCTAAAACATCACCAAAGTTTCATCCGCACCCATTTTGAGTAAAAACAACCTATTAAAATGAACATGAAACTAAAACTTATTAGATACTTTAATTTTTTTAGGGTAAACCGACAAGTTTATGCTAAGGCCTTGGCATAGGTTGGAGAACAAATTTCTCAAAGGCCACTAAACAAGAATACTTGTTCCTGATATAGGGAGTGTAGAACCCAATTTTTCGTATAGGTTCATTTGGAAGCTCCCCTAACACAAGAGTTAAAAATGAGTTCATGTAAGTAAAAGCTGAGGAGATTCCCCTCAAGTGTTGGACCGAACATAGTGGAATGAATGTGTGCTAGGGGTTTTTATTGTACCCATACCTTCGTGAGAGGAGGTGATTTTGAGGCTTAGGAACTTTCTACCCTTCCCACACTTTTGATCATGATTTTTGACAATACCCTAGGGTCACCGACTGCGAGCTGGTAACCATAATTTCTCTTCCTAGGTGAACCATAAGGTGACTGCAGGGTTTTGTCATAGTACCTGGGGTAGATTTTGTATAACACACTTCAGTACTTCTAGAGGGTGCCCCATGAAGCGTGAGTACTTGCACCAGATAAGGTGGATCAGTGGAGGTCAAGATAATTTCTTCTAATACCTTTGTTCGTTGGTCCACGTGACTTAATCAATCCATTCGTTTGTCCGGAAGAGCTCGAGCCCACTTTGTCATTTTTTCGGTCCCAAGACCTAATCCACTTGAGTCGAAATCTTGATGGAGTTTTTGTTTGTTTGTTTTATCTTTAGGTATTTTTAGTAGTGTGTTTGGTGAAGGTAGTTTAACCTTAGACAACAGATTCAATTGCCACCGAGAGTTGATCACTCAAAGCGGCCAACTCACTACCTTGAAGATTAATGAGAATTCAATTCCTTCCATCTAAGGAAGAGATTAGAAATAATTCTCCCCTACCTCCTCAAAGGAATTGGCTTGATCAGTCCAACACTTTTTTACAAGTTGGTCAGACTAATATTGTAGACCATAACTCTTTAGAATTCAATGTTTTAGAACCAAAAGAGCTAATTGTTGAGGATCTTGGAGCCGAGGAATTCGCTTTGCATGTTAATTCTTTGTTACCTTGGAATTTCCCATTTCTAACCATACAAACTGATAGTAGCCCTCTCTACTAGGCCATTATGGACGACACTTCATCAGTGTTAGGGTTGAGATCCCCTGCAACTCCCACCTCGATGATCGTTATTGGGGGGGAATTTCCTCCTAGTATGTTGTCTCAAACGTCAAATGTGGTTCAATCCACCATCATCACGACAACTAGTAGGAGTTCCTCATCGATTGTTAGTGCCACTCAAGTTTCAAGTGCAACTGCATCTTTTGCGTCAATAACAAGAACCTTCTCTTACGTAATGTTATTGATGCATGTGCTTAACATTTTGGTGAGTTCTCGACCAACGTCTAAGTCATCGAATGTTGGTGTGGGGAGAACTCAAGCTTCTTACCAAGCCTTTTCTTGGGGTCGAGGTCACATTCCTTTGTCATCTCCATTTGTCAAAAGTAGAACTGTTCCATTTTTCAGCCCTAACCATGCATGGGGTTGGGGTTCCTCTACGGGTACCGAATCCCAATCCGCTAGTATGTCATCAACTTTGACCCAGTTCACACTTTATGGTGGGTTCGGGTGAAATCCTTTCACCGCATCTACAGTGTCAGCATTGGTAAACCGATTCCAAGGTTAGTCTACCCCCTGGAAAGGACCTTTGTCCTCACTAAGGGTGCCTTCTGGGAGTACCCATGTGCAAGGCTAGTGGAACCCCTTCCTAGGGATGTCGCCAAGGGGAAACCCCTTTCCCTATCAGTCCACTGCTATGTCAGGATTTCTTCCTTTCCATGGGGAGTCAGCTAGAGGTAACTCAGGTTTTAATATTGGGAACTAGATAGGTGAAGGTTTTCCTCCTTTTAAATAGGTGACACAAGGATTTATATCGATCTCTACTTCGATAGAAAACTCTTTCTAGAAACCTGGTGCCAGTTAAAACCCAGGACCGTTTTTTCAGGCTACTCATCAGTCAATGACACAGCCTAGGTTACCATTTCTGGCAGTTTTACATTTGCCAGATTTTCCATGTTGATGAACAATCCTAGTCGTCATGACCCCAGTTGGCTTGCAATCCAGAATAAATTACCTTATGACATTCCAAAGTTTAATGGGAAAAGTGATGAAGACCCAGAGGACCACATGATGACATTTCACTTGTGGGGGTCATCCAACTCGTTAAATGACGATTCAATCAGATTATGTTTGTTCCATTGTACTCTCATTGGAGGCATTTCCAAATGGTATATTAAACTCGATAGGGGAAAGTACTCGACGTCAAGACATAATTGTTCACTAACTTTCTAGAAGACATTGCCACACACATTTATGACCACATTCGGGAATGAAGGAGACAAGAGAGCTTGATTAAGGCTATGGTTCCATTGGAGTTCCTCCTCGAATGGTTCTTGAAATCCTTACTCATGTATATTTTGACGGATGTCGCAACATCGAGAGTTTTTTTAGAGGAATGTGCAATATTTAGAGTGCATTAGTTAGAGATTATATACTCTCAGCTAGGCATGCTCTATGAGATTATGCCAAATGTGTCACGATGTACTCTCGAATTGAAAAAAACAAAGTCTAACCCACATGTCAATGGTATAGTGGGTTCTTCTCAGTCAAAATCCACATATTTGGCATCTTGCCAGATGAAAAAAATTGCTATCCAACAACCTATGGTTGGTCTAACCACTGGTTTGACCAACCTCGCCACCCAGTCTTCCGATGTACATTATGTGAAAACAAAGACTTTTAAGGGTTCCCAACAACCCAAAGACAAAATAAAAGGCAAGGGTAAGAAAGGTGGTGGGGGTAATAATAAAAAGTCGAACAAAATTGTCGAGGGGAAAAAGGATGAGAAAAGGAAGGTGAAGTTTCCTTGTAAGAGTTGTGACAATGATAACCTTACACACCAATGCCCACGAATGGAAGAAGCCCAACTAATTATCAAATTGAATCAACAACAACATCATGTTTTGTTGCAAAACATGTTTCCGCAAGGGAATAATTTGCAATGTCACTCTTCCAACTTCAACCCACAAAGTGGCACTTCAAGTACTCCCCCCTCTGATGGATATAAAGGAGTAGTAAACATGCGTAACTCCTCGAAGCTAAAATATGTATATTTTTCGACAAGAAATCATAATTATAATAACCCAGAGTCGACAGAGAAGGGTAAGAAAACTTCATAGGATCAGGCCCCTCTCTAAATAGAGAATCTTGAGAAAGAGACAATGATGTGCATACCTAAGGGTGTTTATAAAAGGAAAACGTATAACCCTAATTCATGAGCTTCTCCGAATTATTCAGTTGTGGAGGATTTGGCTGAAACTCCTTATGCAATGTCCTCTTTCGAGGTTCTCCAAATTTTCCCCTCCTAGTGCACTTCATTGTGATTTTACATAGGAGTTGTTGACTCTAGTAGTCAGCTCGTAATGAATTTTGATGCTACTGATGTGAGACCATGCCTTCCATATCACATAGCCTTTCAGATAGGGGTTGTTTGCAATAATTTCTTAGCTAAAAGAATCATCATTTATGAAGGAGCTTCCACGTGCGTGATGTCTTTGTCATGATGGAAAGCCATCAGTTTTACTAAACTTGCCCCTTCTCCTACACTCTTGACTTCCTTTGATGGGCACTCATTTCAAACACATGTTATGATTTCTTCATGTTTGATCACACTAGGGGGAAAGTATGTTTGCGTAGAGGTTGAATTAGTCGATGCCCCACTCGACTATAATATTTTCTTAGGAATAAGTTGGACTTATGCCATGATAGTTGTCATCTCAACAGTTTTTTTGATTATATACTTTCCTAATGAGGGAAGAAGCATGACTATCGATCAAGTGCCATCCAACCTTTCTGGCATGGAAGCTAATCCTAGGTCTACTATCCCTTGGTTTGAAAACTCTCACGCGAGCACTGAGAGCATCGATTGTGGGATGTACCCTTCGCTAATGGGATCTTTTGATTTCTCCACATAGATTTTGTTCATTCATGGTACTGTGATTAATAGGGTCACTTCATTTAATACGTAGTATATACCGGACCCATGGAACCTTTTCTCGCCATCCAGTATGGTTGAAGTCTGAGTTCATGTCGGAATGGCCAAACCTTTGTTGAGCCATTCGAAATAGCTTATTGAGCAATTCAGTAAGACAAGCCATGTAATGTCCTCGACCACCAATAGGTCAGGCAACGCCACTTCCCGAAACATATATANTAAAATAATTAACACAAAGTTACTGCTACCATTCATATTCAAATGGAATTTATAGTAAGTCCACATGCAACGAAACACATGATACATTTCAAGAAACATATACATGCATAACATACATAATTAAGCACAGAAATGATACTTATATTTAAACTGGAGTAAAAACACCAACTGTGTGTATACCTTCCATGAACCTCCCAGCCTTAGACCACACTATTCATCACGCTCAACAATGGGTCAGCCCCGAGATGTGACTAAACTCCACTGGGAAAGGGAATTCTAGGCTTGGCAAGGACAACAAGGAAGTTGCACAAAAAAATAGGAGGTATGTTTTATCCGAGGAGCCACTTACGCCCACAATCCATAGACCCTCATTCCCCACACGCCTGCTCCACCCCAGGAGGGTACACCTTCACTAATACAAGTCCATCGGCTAGCACACATCCCTTACCTTGGGCTTAAGCAATAGGCTGGACTAGAAGTATCATAGCATTGTAGCTGCTACGAGACTCCCTTCCAAGAGAACTCACTTCCCAACAAACTCTCTCACCTGGGAGATTTTCTCACAAGCCTGACAACCTACTTCTTCAATTCATATTCTAAGATATACTACAACAACATTTAACTAACATATGGGTGACGATAGAAATAGGAAACGGTTATGGACACTGAAAATGGCAACAGCCTAACTCTAAGACACAACATAGCTCACGCGAATACAAATGCGTCCATCTTCACTAGAGACACCCAGAAAAACTCAAGTACGAATGCAGGATTCCAAAGGTGTGTACTAGGTACAGAGGCAATGATGATGGAGAATTAGTTTAATGCATGAATCCCTTAGGGATAATCCCTTCTAACTTAGCCTCTAGGCCTAAACACTTATCCCCCCTTCCTTACCCTACCCAATTGATATTATTCCCTCATAAATATTCTTCATGGTCAATCTACACGCAACAATGTAATTTTATTAATGATGTGAGTACTTACATATACAAAATCAGGCTAATTGGCCTTGGAATTTGGCTCACCATCCTAATAAACGCATATTTCTCTCAACTTATAACCACTCGGATCACCAACCTATAAACATAATTACAATTCAACAGGGGCTTGGCCTTGGGGTCTTACAATGCCCTCCCCTTATTTTTGCATTGTCCTTAGTGCAACTTATTTACACAACAACAAAAATATTTCCAAAATATTCAAAAAGACGCGGGCACTCTGCCCGCATAACATCATAATTCTCCCATGTTGCATCCTCTGAACTGTACCAGGTCCACTAGAATTTTGCAAGCCCTATGACTCGATTCCAGAGTTGCTTGCTTTTCCAGTCCAGTATACGCACTAGATGCACCTGCAAGACACCTTATTTCTCCACCTGAATCACATTCCAATCAATCACATGATTATGATAAGGTATATATTTCTTAAGCAATGAAACATGAAATAGATTATGTATAGTCATGGATGCAGTAAATGCAAGCATATAAGTAATTGGTCCAATCCTTTCTAGTATTTCAAATGGCCCACAATATATGGCTGCCAACTTGGAGCAATTTCCCAACTTTAGGGAACTTTTGTTGGCTTTCAACTTCAAGAAAACATGATCGCCCACTTTAAACTCCCTGTGGGTCCTATTCTTATCAACATAACTTTTTTGCCTGTCTTGGGAAACCTTCAAATTATTCTTAATCTTCAACAATTTTTCTTCCATTTCCTTAAGCAACTCTGGCCCAACCACTGTCCTATTCTTTGGGTTATCCCAACTTACTGGGGTGTTGTACTTTATGCCATAAAGTGCTTTAAACGAGCTCATTTTCAGTGATGCTTGATACCCATTCTTGTAAGAAAATTCTACCAAGTGTAGATAATCTTCCCATTTAGATTGTTTGTCCATCACATACATCTTTAACATATCTTCTATCACCTGGTTTACTCTTTATGTTTTTCCATTGACTCAAGGTGATAGGCTATGCTGAAGTTTAGATTAGTTACAAACCCTTTGAATAACCCTTTCCATAATTTTGAGGTAAATTTCAGGTCTCTGTCAAACACAATTGTCTTGGGAATACAGTGCATTCATGCTACTCCATTCATACAGGTATCAAAAACATTAACTTCCTTGTGAGTAGTCTTCAATGGAATAAAATGGGCATCTTTGGTAAGCTTATGCACCACCACCATGATGGAATCATGTTGCTTGTCGGTTCTGGGCAATCCTGTGATGAAATCCATTGTCACCACCTCCCACTTCCAATCAGGAATGGGTAAAGGTTGTAGCAACCCTGCTTGATGCCTATGTTCATGTTTAACCTTTTGACAATCCATACATATGGCGATGTATTCTGCAATTTCCTTCTTCATGCCTAGCCAAAACTAATGGCTCTTGACTGCTGCCATTGTTTTCTGATATCTAGGGTGCCCAACATAAGGCACATTATGCATTTCTTTCAAGATCATAATTCTCAACTCCTAGGAATTAGGTGAATAATTTTATTTTTTTGTATAAGAGTGTTTCATCAACTTCCAATTTATAATCTTCCACTTTATGTAGCATCTTACATTGTTGTAGCTTCACCACCAATTCTAGGTACTACAAATCCACATTTACATCTTCCAAAATTCTTCCTTTAATATCAGTTTGATACATGCTAATGGTCGTAGCATGTAGTTCATGCACTCTTATGCTGAGTGCATCAGCCACCTTGTTCTCCTTTCCTTTTATATGTTTGATATCAAAGTCATACTCACAAAACAATTCCAACCATATACTCTTCCTATCATTCAAGTTTGGTTGATCAAACAAATAGTTCAGACTATTATGGTATGTCTTTAGCTTGAACCTCCTTCCCATGAGGTAGTGCCTCCATTTCCTCGGAGTGTGCACTATGGCTGACAACTCCAAATCATGAGTTGCATAGTTGTTTTCATGATCCTTCAGTTTCCTGGACTCATAACATATTACAAACCCATTCTGACCGAGGAATCCTCCCAGTCCTTCTTTGCATGCATCTATACACACTACAAAATCTTCATTCGGGTATGAAATCCTCAGAATTGGAGCACTGGTTAATAACTACTTCAATTGTTGGAAGCTTCTCTCACATTCTTCTGTCCATTTAAATTTCTTCTCCTTCCTTTGCAAGGAAGTGACGGGGTGAGCTATCCTTGAGAATCCTCCAATGAAACTTTTGTAATAGCCAGCTAGACCCATAAAGGATATGACTTCTATCACATTTTTTGGTGCTGACCATTCTCTGATGGCTTTTATATTCTCAGGATCCATGACTATCCTGTCCTTTTAAATGATATGTCCCAAGTAATGGATATGCTTCTGATAAAATGAGCATTGGCTCAATTTGGCATACAACTGGTGCTCTATTAGCACCTGCAACACCATCTTCAGACAATGTTCATGATCTTCCTCTGACTTGGAATACACCAAGATCTCATCCAAAAATACTATGAAAAACTTATCTAGATATTATATGAATACACCATTCATTAGGCACATGAAAACAATGGGTGCATTTGATAACCCAAATGGTACCACTGTGAATTCATAATGACAATACCTTGTTCTGAAGGTGGTCTTGTTGATGTCTTCATATTTATCCTTACCTAGTGGTACCCTTCCCTGAGATCTATTTTTAAAAATATCTTGCCATCCTTCAACTGATCAAAGAGATCATCGATCCTTGGAAAAGTATACTTGTTCTTAATAGTCACCTTGTTCAACTATCTGAAATCGATGCACAATCTCAATGTCCCATATTTATTTTTCATGAACAATACTGGGACACACCAAGGTGACACACTTGGGCATATATACCCCTTCTTCAAAAGTTCTTCAAGCTAAAATTGTAGTTGTTTCAGCTCTAGTGTACTCATTCTGTAAGGAGTTTTTGACATTGAAGATGCTCCAGGCATCAGGTTTATAGAGAAGTCAATATCTCTCCTCGGGGGTAGTCCTTGTACCTCCTTGAATACATATTCAAAATATTTTAATACTGCATGGTATTCAATGTTTGACACCTCATCTTTAGGTGTTTCTTCCATATGAGATGCAAATAATTAAGAACCTTTCCTATAGCACTTCTTCAACTGCATTGTTGATATTTCTCTGATAGCAACTACTCTTGGAATTCCTTGGAATTTCCTTGGGTTTCCTTCTTTGTCTAGGAAAGTGAATGCCTTGTTATGAAAATCTAAGATTGCATGGTGCTGGTCCAACCAATCCATCCCAATTAGACTAACATAAGAACCCAAAGGTAATATGTTCAATTCAATGCTTGTGCTCAGTCCATATATGTCCATTGGACAAGACTTAACCAACTCAATAACCCTTCTCTTGGCTCCTGTAGCCAGCTGCAATAACCAAGATTTTCCATGCTTTCTTCTTGACAAATGTAAACTTTCCACCATTCTAGGATCTATGTAACTATTACTAGCTCCTGATTCAATTAAAATAATAATGGGTTGGTTGTTGATCATACCTTCCACTTCAATCATATCTAACTAATATATTTCTTTCTTGTTGTCCAGGGCTGTGTAGATCCTTGGTACACTTTTTCCCATGTCCTCCACTGTTCCTGCCTATTGAACATTGTAGAGAACACTCACTTTGTCATTTATGTGGGGGCAATCTTTGTACATATGATTTCCTTTACAACCCCAACACTCCATAGGTGGTTGTCTTGGCATTTTCCCACCTACTTAAGCCTTCCTGGGCTCTCTAAAACCTAGTTGTCCTTGAGGGATATTCTTGAAAAATGGTGTTTTGTTTCCCTTTTTCATATGCTCCCTCTTAAACTTCTTATTGTCTTCCCAATATTTTTGGAAAGTAGGCTTTTCTTTTTTCTGATCATATAAGCATTTTTCTCTCCTTATAGTTTCTTCCATAGTTTTCGGGTCATCATAATGGATCTTGTCACTGATGTAGGATGGAAGCCCACTCAGATACCTTTGAATCTTAATTGTCTCATCCTTGATGAAGGGAACATATTACAATAACTCAAAGAATCTTCTTTCACACTCCTCAATGGAAATGCTTCCTAGCTTGAATTCAAAGAATTATTTCATTTTCTTGTCACAATACCTCTTATTTAAGTACTTCTTTTCAAAATGTCTCTTGAATTCCCTCCATGTAACATTATTCTCTCTGACATGTTTTACTTGCAGAAGCTGCTCCCACCATATGGATGCCTTTCCTTTAAGTTGGTAAATGGAAATTCTTCCCTCTTCATGAGATGAATAGATCTGCAGTTGGAAATATTTCCTCATGCCCAACATCCATGTTTCATCATCTTCATCTTTCTTCTATTCTCCGTCAAAAGTAGGAGGATTAATCTTGTTCATTTCTTCCTTTATTTCATCCACTCCATATCTCCTATTCTTTCTAGTAGGATATGGACTTGAACTACTGTGTGCCCTCTTACTAGAATGTATCAAGGAATGACGATGATGTCTGGTAATGCTTCTTGATCTTCCTTTCTTCTCAGGGGTCCCACAACTCCTTATTTTTCTTAAGACACTCTCCTTATCCAAATTATTTTTTATTCTTTCCAAGCTCTATATCAACTTTAAGTTGAATTCTCCCTGTTGATCCCTGGATTTCATGATCTTTTTTTTATCTTCTCGCTGAGTCTAGGCATCTTTCTACAATCTTTCAATTATTTTCATCATGTCTCCTTCCTTATCTATATGTTCTCCATTCCCATTGGACTTTGATCCTTCAACTCCAAAATGGACATCCATTCCTTTATCTTCATTCTCTGAACTGAAAGCAGTATGTGCCTCCTCAATTCTTTGCAATCTACGACAATTCGGTTCGTTTCTGACAATCGTTAACTCTGCAAACACAATGTGAAGTCAACCGAAATTTGTTAGGCCATGATTCCTTAACAATTCTACAATATTCATAAACCAATATGATTCAAAGAAAAAATTTAGATTCCATTTTCTTTCTGATCTCTACTCTATTCTGCAATAATTTTCCAACAATAGTCCCTTTCTCTTAGCACCCAATCCATGCGACCACGGGAAGTGGACAAGCATTAGGTCGATAGGTGCTTATTCAGGACTTCATTCCTTCAACTTTAGAATTTTTCAAAGAACATCACAAAATTCCCCTCGAAGTTTTGTATTACCGAACTCGCGAAGTAGGGGGGATCAACCATCCATGTCTACCCAACATCCAATGACTCACACTCACTATGGAACCTTAGGCATCTAAGTTCTGAGACTTCGGAACTTCAGGACTTTGGGACTTTGGAGGATTCTAGATCTGCACCTCCCCAACACCCCGAACCATTAATCTCCGAACACTTCCATGTCAACTTTGGTGGCGTCATTATGTCATGTCACTTCGACGTTACGAAACTTCAAAAGGTTCTTCCTTTCATTCCTTATGAACCATCCTTCCAGAGTGTCAAGTCTCCGGACTTCAAAACTGGTGGCACCTGTCCACTGGGACCCACAACTTCCATTCTTGGACTAAGATATCGAATAGTCACATCAGTTAACTCTTTTCAAATTGGGGGGGCATGAATTCATGGTTTGGAGTAACCCGTATTTCATCTCTCAATTATTCTGATGTTGACACGTAACCCCTCGGTGAAACTACGGTTTGGATTGCAGGACCTCCTTGGAGAATTAACTCTCGTGAAACCTGGGTCCTCACAATACCTCCTGGTTGTTGATCTTGATGTATTGTGATCAATGTCATTGTGGGTTTAATATACCAGATATAAAATGTATGCAAAACTGAAATAAAATTCTAGTAATGGCAGAATAACAACAATATAACTAGAACATTCACCACAATAACACTAAAATGATATAAGAATAACAACATAAATAACACTTTATATCTGAAAGAAATGTTCACGGGCCTCTTAGAGGGGGAAACCTCTAGTTGAGAAGAGCTCTATTGCAATAATATCCAAGCTAGGGTTCTCATACCCTCAACTCCTATTTATACTAAAAAGAAGCATCTAGAGGAAGATCCTTCTAGAAGTGGAAGCTTCTATTAGGTCTTCTTACATCCGCCTTATTCTATTTTATTGAAAGGCCTTATTAATATTTACCTTTATTACATCTGAATATATTGTTCTAACTATGTGCAGGTTAGGACCCTAACATTTCCTCCCCCTTAAAAATAGCCTTGTCCTAAAGGCTTGAGATGAGGAAATTGCTGCAGAATGGTAGTTGGTTCCCAAGTGGCGTTTGTTGGAGTTGTATCTTTCCACTGTACTAGCATTTCCTTGATGGTTCTATGACATAGGCGATGCTCACACTGGTCCAAAAGTGCTTCTGGTTGTAGCCAAATGGATCCTTCTTTAGCTAACTCTAGAAGGTTGGTTTGAATTTGGCACTTAGCTCCAATCACCTTCTTTAAGCACAAAACATGAAAAATAGGATGTAGCTTCGAATTTTTGGGCAAAGATAACTAATAGGCGACTTGTCCCACACGCTTGACTATGGTACAAGGAAAATAAAATTTTGGCGTTAGGTTCTGACAATGCTCGACCTTGAGGGAAGTTTGCTTCTAAGGTTGCAACCGAAGAAACACTTGATCCCCTTCTGTAAATTGATGTTCAGAGCAACCTTGATCTGCTTGTTGTTTCATGTGATTCTGTGCCATGACCAAATTATCTTTGAGGGTACAGATAATAGCCTCTCAAGCTGTAAGTGTTATGTCAACCGCCTGGACCTTTGAGGCACCCGGTAAGTATGAGAGAACTGAACGTGGCTTCTGTCCATATTCCGCTTCAAAATGAGTCATGCGTGTAGTTGTATGGTATGAAGTGTTGTAGCACCATTCAGTTAGGGGTAACTATTGAGCCCACTAATTTTTATTTTCTGAGGAAAAACACCTCAAATATATCTCCAAACACTTGTTGACAACTTCTGTTTGGCCATCAATCTGGGGATGATAAGATGTGCTGAGATGCAATTCAGTGCCTTGTATCTTGAATAGTTCTTGCCAAAAATTGCTTGTGAAAGTTGGGTCGCGATCAAAAACAATAGAGTGCATCATGCCATGAAGCTTGAATACCTAATCCATGAATATTTTAGCCACTGTGGATGTTGTAAACGGGTGTTGAAGGGAGCAGAAATGAGAATACTTGGAAAGGAGATCAACAACCACCATGATGATGGATTTATTTCCTGATTTGGGTAAGCCAGTAATAAAATCCATAGAGATATCCTTCCAAATAGTAGGTTGAATCGGCAGTGGTTGTAGTGTGCTCGATGATTTGACTATTTCTCCCTTGTTGCATTGACACACATCACATTCAACTACAAAATTACGAATGTCCTATTTCATATCATCCTAGAAAAAGGAATGTTTGACCCTGTCATAGGTTTTGGTGAACCCAGAGTGCCCTGCTATGGGTGTAGCATGAAGCTCAGAAAGTACTGTGGATTTAAGCTTTGATTGTTTACTTAAATACAAACGGCCTTTGTATCTAAGTTCCTCATGGAGACAAGAGTACCCTGGGGAAGCTGGAGCCTTGGACTGCAATTGGTGGATCAACTGTGAACTTTTTGGATCTTGTAGCCATTCGTGGCGACTGGCTTGGAGCTAATCTGGTACAATGAATGAAAGAGAAAAAAGGGATCCTTCATCTTCATATTTTTGGGAAAGTGCATCCACAACCACATTGTCTTTTCCTTTCTTATAAATGATCTCATAATCATATCCAAAGAGTTTAGTCACCCATTTTTGTTGTTCTGGGGAGGAAATGTGTTGTTCCAGAAAGTACTTGAGGCTTTGATGGTTTGTCTTAATTTGGAAATGTTGCCCCAATAGATAAGGAATCCACAGATCCACGGCATGCAGAATAGCCAACATTTCCTTTTCATAGATGGATTTTCCCAGATTTGTTTTAGATAGTTGCTTGTTGGTAAAGGCCAAAGGTTGACCCTCTTGCATAAGGACAACACCAATTCCTTTCCCCGAGGCATCAAATTCCAACACAAAGGTCTTTGTGAAATCGAGAAGGGAAAGGACATGAGTGGTGCACATGGCCATATTCAAGGTTTGAAAAGCTTGAGAAGCAACTAAATTCCAAGTGAAAGAGGTCTTTTTTAGGAGAGGAGTGAAAGGTGTTGCAATCTTCCCATAATTTTTAACAAACTTGCGATAATACCCTATTAAGCCTAGAAATGCACGCAATCTCTTAAGATTCTTTGGGTGAGGCCAGTCTTGCATAACTTCAATATTTTTAGGATCCACCCTAAAACCATCTTTTCCAACCAGATGACCAAGGTATTCTACTTCTAAGGTGCCAAAAGCACATTTAGACTATTTCAGGAAAAGTTGGTGCTGAGAGAGTAGATGGAGAACTAGATTCACATGAGCAAGATGGTATATCTAGGTTTTTCTATAGATGAGGATATCATCAAAGAAAACTAAGACAAAATGGCAAAGAAAAGGATGGAAGACATGATTCATGAGGCTTAGGAAGGTGGAGGGGGAATTACACTAGCCAAAGGGCATGACCAAAAAATCATAGTGTCCCTCATGAGTTTTAAAGGTAGTCTTGGGAATGTCTGCCTCTTTCATAAGTATCTAGTGGTAGCCCGAACGAAGATCCAATTTAGTGAAGAATTGGGTGCCACTCAATTCATCCAAGAGGTCATCAATGATAGGAATGGGGAATTTGTCTTTGATGGTAAGTTTGTTGAGGGCATGGAAGTCAGGACACATTCTCCAAGAACCTTCTTTCTTTAGGACCATGACCACAAGAGATGAGTAGAGGCTCGTACTAGGGTAGATAACGTCTGCATGAAGGATTTTCTAGGCCATTTTCTCAATTTCATTTTTTTGGAAAAAGGGGTGATGATACGGACGGATATTGGGAGGAAGGATTCCAGGTACAAGGGGAATGGAATGATCATGAACACCACGGGAAGGAGGGAGGCCTTGGGGAGTGTAAAATACCAATTGATGTTTAGAAAGGATGGCTTGGAGGTCTTGCAGTAACGAGGGTGTCTCTGTTGCTTGTATGGCATGGAGTTGGGTGATAACATCAGAATGACCCTTTTTGAGCAGATTTTCCATGCGATGGGAATTAATGATCTCAGGTGAACCAATGGTGATTCCTTGGAACTTATATTAGTGGCCCTCTTGGTCGAATTGCATGGTTAATTCTTTAAAATCCATGAGAATGGGACTCAAAGTCCTTAGCCAGTCTACACCCAACACAATGTGACAACCTCCCACGTCGATAGAAAACATATGGGATTTCAGGTGGTAGTCACCAATTTGGAGACACACATTTTCACAACACCCTCCACATTTCATGGAACCACCATTGGCAATCATGATTTGGAAATTATTGAGGGCATGGATGTAGCAATGAGTTTCTTGGGCAATGCGGTGATGAATAAAATTATGGGTGCTGCCACTATCAACCAGAATGATGACCTTCTGATGCTTGATGTAACTGATTAGCTTGAGGGTTTGGGGAGTGGAGAAGCCAGTGAGAGCATTGAGGTAAATGACCAGTTCTACTTCGGGAGGGTCTGAGGGAGGGGTTATGTTAGTCGATTCAAGTGACTCAGACATAGAGGGAGTTTCTTCATCTTCTTCCAAAATCTCCTCGGAGATAGCCATAAAAATCTTTTGTTCTTTACACTTGTGGCCCGAGAAGTATTTGTCATCATAGTTATAACAAAGGCCTTTGAGTTGGTGTTCAGGCATTTCATCCCTGGTCAATTTTTGGATCTTTAGTGGAGCAGAGGGAGTAGTGGGATTTATTGGTTTAGGGCGAGGGATAAAGGAGGGTTTGTAGTTTTCAGTAGATACAACCTGTTTTTCTTCTTTATCTCTTTTGGTAGCCTCCACCCAACTCTCAAGACGATCCATGAGGACATGGGCTAGAATTTCATCCTTGAGGCCGCTGATAAAACACTCTCGAAAAAAGGCACCATACATGCCCTCTGTTCTAAAATCCAGGCACTCAAAGGAAGCTATAACGTCTTCCACTATTCCTAATTGTTTCATCTTTTTCAAATGGCCCAAATGGTTGGTGTCAGTGTTAAAGCATTCATAAAGCTCTACCACAAAGTGTGTCCAAGCAATATACCCTTGACGAGAAGTTTTTCTCCATTGCCACCATGGCCAACGTTCTTGATCTAGATGGAGAACATCATATCGGAGTTTGGCCAAGTCATCTGTAATGTCGTATAAAGAGAAGTAATGTTCCATTTGGGTTACCCAACCAGTGGGGTCCAAGCCATCAAATTTGGTCACATCCACCTATGGAAGGCATAGGTCACATTGATAGTGATGGTTCTACAAGGTATGGGAATGAGAGGAATGGTCACCTTCAGTATGTGGAGGTGAGGAAGAGGAAGGGTTATCTGTAAGGGATATGCAGTTTGGTGCAGAGTGCTGAAAAGACTGATTCAAGATGGGTGGTGAGCTCTTGTTTGATTTCCCCCATTGAGGATTGCATGGTTGTATTGATGGCGACAACATTGGCACTGAATTGTTTCACTTCTTGTTGGGTCTCAATGACACCAGATTGCAAGGTGTTGAAGCAAGCTTCCAAGTCTTGGCTACAAGTATGGGCCATGAGGATAAGGGAACTGAAAAGGGGTGGGCGGGGTAAAAACATTTGGCTGAAAAAATGATATGGATGAATTTGATAAGGGAGACGAGATGAATCCAATGGAATAGGTCTCAAATAATGGTGAAATTTTTTTGTTTTTTTTGTTTTTTTAAAAAAAGAAAAAAAAAAGAAAAATAGAGTTATACTCCAATCTAAAGAATACTGCAGAGAAAAAATTCCCAAATGCTTAACCAAAAAGAAATGTGTATTTACTTGGAAACCCAAACATAGTTGCATGATAATAGATCTTGTCTATTTTAATTTGTTTATGTTTTTGTCCCCCAAGGCTTAGGTATTCAAGGGTTCTACAGACAAGGGTTTGCCCTGTGCTATAGCTCTCTAATATACGTGCGGGGTCCAATAGTAGTACTCGACCCAATATCTCAGGGCACTAACTAAGGAGGATAGACCATACCCTTAACCGTATTAGCCGACTACAAAAAGCACCATGCACATGCCAAAGATAATCCTCCAAGTGTAGCGCCTCACTCCAAAAGACCAAAAATAACCAAGACAAGAGCTTGTTGACGGGCGAAACAGTCCATCCGTCAACTGGGAGAGTGGAACCGGTCTGAGGTTGTCTAAATAACCCAAGCCCTTTGGAATGGACCACCCTGACAATTTTAACGGCTTCGTTGGCCGCTCTAAGGTCTCCTAAGAAAACCAAAGAGAAAAGTTGATCTGAGCTAAGAGATCTAAACTAAGGAAACTAGAAACTAATAAAACAAATAAAGGAACTAATATATTAAACTATAAACTATGATAACTATTCTATCTACAAACTACTAACTATTCTTATAATAACTCAAATCAACTATCTAATTATCAAGTTAATTACAGTTTATTCACAAATATACATTATAAACAATCTACAGATTTGAATAAACCTGTGAAACTAATTTGCTTGCTGTCCCAAGACAGCGAAGATAATTCTTTTTTGATTTTGTAATTTATGAATAAGAAAGTAAACTAACTGAAATTAAAACAGATCAAAATTATAACTATATTAAACTACTTAATAAAAGCAGTAAACTAGATAATAATTGACCTGGAAACGCTCCAAGCCTGCCCTGTGTATGATTGCTTCTTAAGCTGGTTGGAGGAAGAAATTAACACCATTTAGCCCTTAAGCTTCTCGCAAAGGATCATCTATGATGCTTCCTGAAGTATGTTACAGGACAAACGAGACATAAAAGAATATCATAACAATTTTCTGATTCTAAATTCTTGCAAAAGGGGAAACCTATTATGCAGCAAACTTATATATTACAGTTCGATTTATGAAGAAGACAAAGCTATGATTCACAAATGAACTAACAATTGTTATGTCATTTATCTATCTGGAAGAAACAAGATATGGATAATAATAAGATTATATCATTTGCATTTGATTCAGATAGCTAAAGCAATACTAAACCATAAACAAGCTGATATACAAAACATGGAACAAAGTGTCGATATATTGAAAAGCGAAAGCTATGACAAAACACCAATTCTGCTCTAGTTTGAATCAGAATTCTATATCCTTGTTTTCCCCCAAGTGAGGATTTTTTATTATTACAAAATCATAAGTTTAAATAGGTTTCTCACAAGGTAAAACATCCTTGTGAATAATAGTAAACAGTTTACACAATCTTGGAATAATCCCTAAAATCTCTTAAACTAAGAAACTAAAAATGCAAGTGAAATCTTTAAGATATTCTCCAACTGCTCCTCATATCCATTACCAATTCGAATTAACCTGTAATAAACACAAAAAATCAAGTTAAAAGAATATTTCATAAAGAAAACAACAAAATTTTGACTCCACAGACTCAGCTACAGAATCATCTGATTCTGTAGCTGGTCAAAAATAGCTAACAGGACCAGATCTCAATCAGATAAAATCAAATCGAATTATCTTTTTTATATTCAAAACAAATCACTAATAATCTAACTCAAAATTATCACACAAATCAAATCATATCAAAGAAATTCAATTGAAACAGAGTACCCAAAATATCTCTGTTTTGAGTTACCATAGGGTATAGTCAAACTTTGATAGGTCGAATTTGGACGTTGAACCAAATCCGCATGAGATATAATACAATCACAATCAATAATCATGATCAAACAGGATAGCAACCATATCAAAATAAGATTTTCCACAAACTACAATTGATATGATCAAGCATATGTTACAGTTGTAGCAATAATATTTCAATCAATCATAACGATAGAAAGCCTGTAAGATTTAGCGCGATATTCATTCTATTTTGATCAAATAAGTGAAAACTGTTTCGATTCACATTTAAATCAACATGTGTAATAGTTTTGACCAAAATCATCATCTATTTTGATTGCTGTGTATGACACAGTCAAAATCAAACAGAATTGCTAATCATAACCTGAATCGTAATCAAACAAAATATAATTATTGACGAATTCGTTGTTCTGGGTATGCCGTTTTGTTTTACAACTTCGTTTGTAAAAAAAAAAACACAGTGTTTTTTTAATTCTTCAACAGAACAGGTCTGACTTGCCTTACAAAACGACTAACAGGAAGTTGGTTATGATTTACATCAATTCTAAATATAGAACAAAACCCTGTTTTGCAATGAAAACGAAATCGTATCCAGACTGGTCAAAAGCAACAGATAATTATGGTAGATGAATCGTAACCAATTCATATACAGATTGTATTTCAATCATGCTTGCAAAACAATTTGCTTATAATAGATATAACAGAACCTTTCATCGTAACCAATTTAAATCAAGCGAATCCAATCATCGATTACCGAAATCAAAACTAAATCCAATTCATGCCATAAACGAAATTTGATTTACAAATCCAATCATATACAACAATATACAGCAGTGCATGTTTATATACAAAGTTCACGAATATACCATATAAATGAGCAAGGGTTATACCAGCTTGACCGTTGAGACTATGTCAATTTTGAATTGACAATAGCTGTAGCAGACTCGACATTTTTGAATAGGATCAAACCCGGAGTTCTTTGTTTCTTGTCACTGGGTTGTCCTCTTGCATTCTGACCAGTGAGCTTCGCCACTTGGTTTTCCAAATCGTGGATTTTAGATTGCAATTTTTGGACATCCAAGTAGTATCTCTCCAGCCACAATTTACATTGACCGCACGGTGGTGCAACAGCTTGAACAGAAGGGGGTTTTGACAATTCCCCAAGGGTTTCATGAAGTGGTTCTATGCCAGGAAAGTCAGGGTTATCCCGCAGACAAGGAGGTAGGTTCTTGACGAAATCGTGAGGAGGTTTACCACACAATCCCTCGGAATAAGGATACTCTTCGGCGAGAAATCGTTCAATGTCAGAATCAGAGTCCTCGCTGACAACGATGGGCTTTGTTTTGGCAGGGGGATTAGATTTATTCCTCTCCATACGAGAGATCATCCTTGCATTTTTCTTGCTTCTAACATTAGCACCAACCTTTTCTCTAGTCTTTCTGGTTGTAAGCTTAGTGACTTCTGTCTGTTTAGTCATAGCCATAGATGAATTCGTAGGTGACTCGGGCTTAGGCTTAGGTAACAAAACATCAAAATTCATATGGGTAGGTTTTCTCTCGACAACCATGACCTTATCCACCTGTAGAGGGTTGGACTGCTCAAAACCATTACGGCTGAGAAACTCATGCCAAGAATCACCACGCAATCCCAATTCATGAACCAAAATTATTTTAATCAAACCCACATGGAAGAGGCTAGTGTCAGCCTGGCTACGCTTGTATCATTTAGCCATTTTGAACAAACTTCGGTGTAGATAGTGAGGCAAACTTAGTTCGAATCCCATAAACACCATTAATAAACGCAAGTGAAACAGATAGACAAACCCATACCTACCTTCACAAGTAACGAATTGTTTGATAATCATTAAGAGATCGTACCAGCGGGTTTCAACATCTTTGAAGGCAAACCTCTGTCACACGAGCTCACTGTCCGAGACTGAAACAGTAATGTCCACGGGACATCATCAACCTTGTAGCTCTTCGACCACTTTTGTCCCTTGATAGGCAGGCTAGTTGCTGTGCTGAGAAATTGTTCGGTGATTCCAAGCTGGACATCTCCAACTTTAGCTCGGCATCCGTCAAATGACAAAGAAAACTGCCTAGCCACAGTGAAGTTATAGCCATCAAACTTCTTAATGAATTCAAGCCATCCATATTCTTCCAGGTCTCTGTATGCACTATCAAAGGTTAACAACGCTTGGCACCCGTTGGGCTCGGCCCTTACAACAGGAGCCATGGCTTCTATACATGGTAGGGTTCGACTAAATGAATCAATGCACAGAGCGAAAACGAGAGGGTTTGAGAGCTTGAATGCTCGACGAGACCGGAAATAAGTGCATGCGTGCGAAGGTGGTGGGATTACCACCGTCACGCATTGCATTAATTGCTGAGTATAGTGTTATCATAACCACAAACGTTTATACCATGCGTATCGGCCAACAAATAGGTATGTCATCACATTAACGTGCCATTTAGATGAAACAGAACCAACACCATACGCTCCATTCATTGCCAAGTGTACAGTTCCATCCGACATCATATCCAACGATACATCGTGTCAATCAGTCGTTTTACACCAAGGTTAAGTTTAATCAATGCCAAAACAAGGTTTAACTATTGATCGCTCCATGAAATATCAACTCATAAAACAATATGTCCAAGCATCGTTTCAAAAGATTTAATCAACGTGCCCTCAAACCATTATTATCCTTCAAAATGACCTTATAATCTCACCAATGCATTTGTTTGCGCAATGAAATATTTGCATTCCAAAGTTTCTAAAATATTGCAATCGAGAATTTCTTATTGATAATGAGTCAAGAACCTATAATAATAAGAATAAAATCACATGATATAAAAGCCATGATAACCTTGATAAAAATAAAACCGATAAAACTTGATGCTCACAAGCTAAGTAATCAAAAGGATTCAAATGCGCAATGAAGGTAAGAATGGGCTTAAAAGACATAAGTTTGAAAAACCTTTTTCAGTCATGCGATAAACCAATGATTAAGTGTCTTTAGGAGAAATCAATAAAAGACGACTATAGTCCAAATGACGAAAAGGTATTTTCACACTTTCAGTTGTGAAAATCAAATCAAAATCAAATTGCAATTGTC
>ML793434.1:377017-388030 GCA_009831015.1 Picea engelmannii | reverse complement strand
AAAGATAAAGATGATCACAACAAACTTCACTTAAAGATTGAGATTAGTGAACTCCTTTCAAACAACATTTTCCAATATCATTTTCAGAAATATAAATCACTGATGTTTGTACAATCTTCAAGAAGTTATTTCAGCAAAGAAATGTTTTCCGTAGTCTAGATCTGAATGGATCAGTATATAAGCATCCATATTGCTTCAAACACACCAAACTGATCAATCAAATCAAAATCATAAAATGAAAACAAAAGCAAATATAAAACAAAAGGAAATATTTACATAATATACAAAAATAAAAATCAGGCAAAGTATCTTTTCAGGGCTTGGCCATTCACCGGGTAGGTGTCAAGCTGCCCTTCAAGACTCTGCAAACGGAAGGAACTAGGACCCAACTTCTCAGCAATCAAAAATGGCCCAAGCCACAAATTTTGAAATTTAGTGTGTTCACCCTTCCCTTCGTGTGGTTTGTCCCACTTTAAGACGAGATCGCCAACTTCAAAAAAAACTATCAGAAGCAGAATTAGAATCGAACCAGCTTCTAATTATTTGTTGATGTTGATCCAATTTATGCTTGGCTTGGGTTCTTACTTCTTCTAACTTCATCAGAGCATTAATACGGCTTTGTAAAGGGGAACATTCTTCTTCTTGAACTTTTTGCGACAATTGGAGCAAAGGAAGAAGAACATGAGGTGGCAAAATGGCTTCTCTGCCATAAACGAAGAAAAAGGGGGAATTACCCATAGCGGCTTTGGGTGTTACCCTATCAGCCCACAGTGCATTCAGCAGTGCGTTGTGCCAATTCTTGTGATTTTCAGCCACAATTCTCTTGATTATCTTGATCAAGTTCTTGTTGGTTGATTCTACTAAGCCATTACCCTGGGGGTAGTAACTCGCGGAATACTTAAGCTTTATTCCTTTTTCTAAGGCAAATTCACTCATCTCAAGAAGGGAAAAGTAAGAAGAGTTATCAAATACGAGACAATCAGGGATGCCGAAATGGGTAATGATATTCGAGTTCAGAAAAGCAATCACCTGACTTGTATTAATGGTTTTTAGCGCGATGGCTTCAGACCATCGAGTAAAGTAATCAGTGGCTGTCACAATATACTTATGTTGCCATGAGGATGGAGGGTTAATAGGACCAATGATATCAAGGCCCCATTGCTGAAAAGGAGAATCGACTGCGACAGGTTGCAAAGGGAAGGCTGGCTTTTGCAATCGCCCTGATTCTTTTTGACAAATGATACATTTTTGACATAAGGCATGGGCGTCTCTGAACAGTGTTGGCCAGTAATAACCGGCTCTTAGGAATTTATGTGCAGTGGTGTCACCACCGAAGTGACCACCAGCTTCTCCTGCATGCAACTCAAGCTAGACTTTCTCTGCTTCGTCCTTTTCAAGACAACGCATCAGTACGCCGTCAAAATTTTGACGAAACAGTATATCGTTGACTAGATGAAAGGAGGCGGACTTTAATCTCAAATCTCTTCTCTTGGTAGGGTTAAGGTGATGAGGTGCTGATCCATGTTGAAGACAGTGTCTAATATCGTCGTACCAGGGGCTTATGAATTTTTGTGTGCAACCGACCATATTTTGATCGTGTTGTTCTAGGTCTGACGTGTCACTGACTTCTTGTTGTTTAGTTTCTGAATCAACTACCAATTTACATAACCCTTGGCCTCTCACGATCTGCGCTGGGGTGATATCTAGGTCATACTCCTGCAACGAGGTGACCCAGTTGGCTCTTTTTTCTCCTAACTCCTTTTACACTAACAAGTTCCTAACGGCAGGGTAGGGAACAATGACCTTGGTCCTTGACTTCAAAAGATAAGATTGGAAATGCTTAACTACCTTGAAGACAGAATAGGCTGGCCGATCAACCACTGGGTAGTTAAGTTTAGCACCTTTGAAAGCAGAGCTCATAAAGGCGATGGGTACTTCGTTGTTTTTAGAGTTCTTTTGAGTAAGGACCGCAGCATAGGAATGATCTGAGGTGAAAGTATAAAGTGTAAAGTCTTGAGAGAAATCAGGGCTCATGAGAGACGGAGCGTCGATTATGGCATTCTTTATATCATTGAAATCTTGGTTTTTAGTAGGTCCCCAGTGATATTGAGTTTCCTTCTTAATCAGGTTTTGGAGAGGTCTGACCATTTCGGAGAAACTGGGGACAAATCTTCTCACGAAATTGATCTGACCTAGGAAGGACTGCATGGATTTCTTGGAGGTCAGTGGGGGGAGTTTGGCGATGACCTAGGTCCTCTCGGGATCAATAATCATTCCATCGCTAGACACAATAAATCCTAGTAGTTTACCTTTTTCTACCGCAAAGATGGACTTCTTGGGGTTCAAAGAGATGCCGTATTTACGACATCGTAGCAGAACGGCTCGGAGGTGAGCTAGATGATCGTTTTTGTTTTTAGAGTAAACGGTCACATCATCTAGGTAGACTACTACAGAGTGATTGATCAAGCCTCGGAAAGAAATATCCATTGCTCTCTGAAAGGTAGCACCGAGATTAATCAATCCAAAAGGCATTTTGTGATATGCATAAGTGCCCCACGGAGTACGGAAGCTGGTTTTCAACTGGTCTGGCGGAGACATTAAGACTTGATTGTATCCAGAAAAAGCATCTAGTAAAGATAGCCTCTCGGAACCAAATACTTGTTGAAGTATCTGTTCCATAGGAGGGACAGGATAATTATCTTTATCAGACGCTTTGTTGAGGTTTCGGAAATCGACACAAAGTCGAATTTCCCCGTTTTTCTTTCGCACTGGGATGAGGTTGGATACCCATTGAGTATGTCTAACAGGAAAAATTATTTTAGCACTAAGGAGTTTATTTAGTTCTTTTTGTACGGTCGGTTCTAACTTTGGATGCATTTTCCTCAATTTTTGTTGGAAGGGGAAGGTTTGGGGCTTCATTGGGATGACATGCTGTATAATATTAGGATCAAATGTTTTAATATCGTCATAAGTCCAAGAAAAGACATCCTTGAATTCTTTAAATAATTTGACAAAAGCAGCTTTTTCTTGTTTACTACATCCCAAGCCTAAATTGATACATTGAGGAATTTCACTAGCTCCTAGATTAACTTTCTCATAAGACAATGAGGAACTATTTGTTTTGCAATTGACCGTCTTTTTTAATTTATCTTCAAAATCGTAAAACTTTTCTAGTCTAACAACAGATTTGGGTATGAAGTTTACCATGTCCGATAGAGCTTCAGGAGATTTCGGGTTAGGTATTACCGTAAAGTCATGTAAATTGTCATCATGCGTTTGTTCATCTATCACAGCATCTTGAAAGGTTTCCTCCATATGCAGAAAGTTGATGATCTGTTGATCGTCATCAAATACCCTCCAGTTTGTGATATTGTCAGGAATAGATGGTCAAAACAATAGCTCCACGGAGAATGTGCTTGGAGATAAACCATCTGCAGGAAGAAGTTTAGAGGCAACATTAGCGAGAAGATCTGCTTCAGTATTATTTGATCTAGGAATGGAATTTATATTAAAAGAAGAAAATTTGTTTATTAAACTCCATACCTCAGATTGGTAACACTTGAGATGTGGGGTAAGACAATGTATAGAATTTCTCACCTGCCTAACCACTATCTCAGAGTCACCGAATACAACTAGATTTTGAATGTGCATGTCTAAGGCTTTTCTGAGACCTTGTAACAAAGCCTCGTATTCTGCAATGTTGTTAGTACATTCAAATTCTAATCTACAAGCCAGTAATGTTTTATTACCTGCCGGATCAATGATGATGCAGCCTGCACCAACTCCTTCTTTCGATTTGGAACCGTCAAAGTATAGAGACCAAATTTGATTTTCTTCGGGCTCACAGAACTGTTGGACAGAAGTTGTTGGTTGCGTATATGCTAATATCTCGGATTGTTGTTGTGGATCATTGATAGGTGAAACTTTAGCCATGAAATTTCTGAAGTAGGTGTCCATTCCTTGGATTTCAGGTGAATCTGCCGGAGGTGTGTATGTCTCATTGGGGTCATTCAAGTCTGTTACCGTGAACTTAAGGTAACGCTCACGGTTTACCCTAATCTTGTTGGGCTTACCATTCTCTGGAAGCCATAAGTGAGACCAGTCCGTCGCGAAGTAACCATGCAGTTTCTCTGACCAGTCCCTGCTCAAAAACATGCCATATACTTATGGAATATCTACCACAATTATATCAATAAACTGATGAACTTTCAGGTTAGACGATAATCTAATCAATACATTTTTCAATTCGCCCATAACTTTTACATCAGTTTGATCAAGTTGTATTATTTTCAAAGAAGACGGTTCTACTTCGGCATTTATCTTTTGGCAGACTGACCAAGGCATCACATTTGATGATGCTCCCGAGTCAACCATGCAATTATGCACATTTCTGTTGAAGATTTCGAAAGTTAAAAGAAAAGGAGGTACATTCTTGCGAGTACTTAGATTTGTTACTTGTGGTTTCTTACTCGCATTTTCTACTACTACTTTATCTGAATTATTTACACTGTTTACATTGATATTTACATTATTTACATTTGGTACAGGAAGGCTTCCTTTGTCATGAGAACCAGGATATCTTTTGTGGAAGTCTTCTATGGCACTTTGCTTTGTGCAACCTTACTACCATTTGAATTACCATTCTTGCCATTATCTAAAATATTTTGCAGCATCTTCTGTAACAAGAAAGGAAATTTCAACAACTCATAAATAGAAATGTTAGCCCGTAGTTTCTTAAGATCTTCGACAACATCATAATATAATTTAGGGCTATCATTACTCTGTTTAGTTTCTACTGATTTAGATGGCTTCGAAGGTAAAGTTGTAGTGTTATCGGCAGGAGGTTTGTTTGCGGTCTTGCTCCTAGTATTGTAAGGGTGCACTATCTCAAAGTTAGCTTGGAAGATACTATCAGAGAGGTGACCAAAGATATTTGGAGAAGACTCTTCTTCTTGGGTAGTTTCCTGCTCGACTTCCTCTTGAGGAAAATCAGGAGGGATCAAGTCATCCTGGGCTCCTAGAATTGATTGGAGAGCATATTGCAAACTTTCTAGGTTCATGCCTTCAGGGTTAGAGTTAGGTCGGTTTAATTGGAAGGGCTTTCGGAAAGGAGGTTTGTAGGGTCCTTTACTCGAAGAGACTTCCTCAGTTGACCTTTTTAGATCTATGACTTGATTAGATAACTTTTGTACAACTTTGGTTAAATTTTCCAAATCGGAATTTTCGGGTTGTGTTTTGTTTTGTGTAGGTCTGGGAAGAATTTCAATCTTTTTCTTGGAAGAAGGAACAATTTTAGTCTTGTTGCTAGAGGAATCTTTGAGGCTAAGTAGATCTTTTTCAATTTGAGTAGCTTCTTCAAAGGCTTCTAACAATGTTGCCTTTTTGGATCTTTTCACCCAAATAGCTATACTTTGATGTAGAGCTTTGGTGTAATAAGCTATTACAAGGATTTCTGCAGGCATAGAGTCTGCATGGATTCTATTCTTAAGGGTAAAAAATCTTTGATTAAAATCCTTGAATTTTTATTTAGCATTCATTTTTAAGTTTGAGAGATCCATGACTAAGACTTCCGGAGGTTTGCCATCTCCGAAATTTTCTAAGAAAATTGACTCAAAATTTTCCCAAGATACTATAGTGTGAGGCTGCTGGGAAAAGTACCAAGTGGATGCATTACCCTCAAAGGTGTAAGGGAACAACCTACAGACTACGTCTTCATGTTCAACATTGCAAAGTCTGATGTCTAACATAAATTTCTTGATATGGTCTTCCGCTATCTGTTTAGAATCGGGATCAAACTTAGTAAGCCATTTTTACGGATGCTTAGGCAAAGGATGCTGAGGTCCAGGTACAGCTACAACATCTTGGTCTAACCAGGGTCTAGCAGGGTTGTTCTGATTAGCCATTGGGGTAGTGGGTGTAGGAGGATGTGAAGGTGGATTTCCTTCGTCCAAAGAGGAATCTCCCCCTGAAGAGGAAGGAGATGAGGGAGGTGGTGAAGGAGGAGGAGAAGGAGGTATCCCAGATCCTCCTGCAGCAGGATTTGAGTTTGAATCCGTAGGATTCACAGTAGGATCTATATCACCTAATTGTTGTCTGACTTCGGAGAAGTCTAAAGGTTGGCTCCACGGGCGACGTGGTTGCCTAAGGCTAGCAAATGCTTTGTGTGATTTAATAAGAGATTGTCTAAAAATTTCTTGAATATCACCGCCTATAGGATTAGGGGTTGCTGGTTCAACTGTGATCTGAGCATCTTCGGTTGAAGTAGTTGCTGTTTGAGGGGGGATACTATCTTGTGAACGGCCTCTAGTCACTATGGGTGTGCGATTAGGTGGGGGAGGAGTCTTGCTACCACCTCGTGCCATTAATTAATCTTAGTCCCTCCTTCTAACGCCATTTGTTGACGGGCAAAACAGTCCATCCGTCAACTGGGAGAGTGGAACCGGTCCAGGGTTGTCTAAATAACCCAAGCCGTTTGGAATGGACCACCCTGACGAGTTTAACGGCTCCGTTGGCCGCTCTAAGGTCTCCTAAGAAAACCAAAGAGAAAAGTTGATCTGAGCTAAGAGATCTAAACTAAGGAAACTAGAAACTAATAAAACAAATAAAGGAACTAATATACTAAACTATAAACTATGCTAACTATTCTATCTACAAACTACTAACTATTCTTATAATAACTCAAATCAACTATCTAATTATCAAGTTAATTACAGTTTATTCACAAATATACATTATAAACAATCTACAGATTTGAATAAACGTGTGAAACTAATTTTCTTGCTGTCCCAAGACAACGAAGATAATTCTTTTTTGATTTTGTAATTTATGAATAAGAAAGTAAACTAATTGAAATTAAAACAGATCAAAATTATAACTATATTAAACTACTTAATAAAAGCAGTAAACTAGATACTAATTGACCTGGAAACGCTCCAAGCCTGCCCTGTGTATGATTGCTTCTTAAGCTGGTTGGAGGAAGAAATTCACACCTTTTAGCCCTTAAGCTTCTTGCAAAGGATCAGCTATGATGCTTCCTGAAGTATGTTACAGGACAAACGAGACATAGAAGAATATCATAACAATTTTCTGATTATAAATTCCTGCAAAAGGGGAAACCTATTATGCAGCAAACTTATATATTATAGTTCGATTTATGAAGAAGACAAAGCTATGATTCACAAATGAACTAACAATTGTTATGTCATTTATATATCTGGAAGAAACAAGATATGGATAATAATAAGATTATATCATTTACATTTGATTCAGATAGCTAAAGAAATACTAAACCATAAACAAGCTGATATACAAAACATGGAACAAAGTGTCGATATACTGAAAAGCAAAAGCTATGACAAAACACCAATTCTGCTCCAGTTTGAATCAGAATTCTATATCCTTGTTCTCCCCCAAGTGAGGATTTTTTATTATTACAAAATCATAAGTTTAAATAGGTTTCTCACAAGGTAAAACATCCTTGTGAATAATAGTAAACAGTTTACACAATCTGGGAATAATCCCTAAAATCTCATAAACTAAGAAACTAAAAATGCAAGTGAAATCTTTAAGATATTCTCCAACTGCTCCTCATATCCATTACCAATTCGAATTAACCTGTAATAAACACAAAAAATCAAGTTAGAAGAATATTTCATAAAGAAAACAACAAAATTTTGACTCCACAGACTCAGCTACAGAATCATCTGATTCTGTAGCTGGTCAAAAATAACTAACAGGACCAAATCTCAATCAGATAAAATCAAATCGAATTATCTTTTTTATCTTCAAAACAAATCACTAATAATCCAACTCAAAATTATCACACAAATCAAATCATATCAAAGAAATTCAATTGAAACAGAGTACCCAAAATATCTTTGTTTTCAGTTACCATAGGGTATAGTCAAACTTTGACAGGTCGAATTTGGACGTTGAACCAATTCCGCATGAGATATAATACAATCACAATCAATAATCATGATCAAACAGGATAGCAACCATATCAAAATAAGATTTGCCACAAACTACAATTGATATGATCAAGGATATGTTACAGTTGTAGCAATAATATTTCAATCAATCTTAACGATAGAAAGCCTGTAAGATTTAGCGCGATATTCATTCTATTTTGATCAAATAAGTGAAAACTGTTTTGATTCACATTTAAATCAACATGTGTAATAGTTTTGACCAAAATCATCATCTATTTTGATTGTTGTGTATGAAACAGTCAAAATCAAACAGAATTGCTAATCATAACCCGAATCGTAATCAAACAAAATATAATTATTGACGAATTCATTGTTCTGGGTATGCTGTTTTGTTTTACAACTTCGTTTGTAAAAAAAAAATACAGTGTTTGTTTAATTATTCAACAGAACAGGTCTGACTTGCCTTACAAAACGACTAACAGGAAGTTGGTTATGATTTACGTCAATTCTAAATATAGAACAAAACCCTGTTTTTCAATGAAAACGAAATCATATCCAGACTGGTCAAAAGCAACAGATAATTATGGTAGATGAATTGTAACTAATTCATATACAGATTGTATTTCAATCGTGTTTGCAAAACAATTTGCTTATAATAGATATAACAAAACCTTTCATCGTAACCAATTTAAATCAAGCGAATCCAATCATCGATTACCGAAATCAAAACTAAATCCAATTCATGCCATAAACGAAATTCGATTTACAAATCCAATCATATATAGCAATATACAGCAGTGCATGTTTATATACAAAGTTCACGAATATACCATATAAATGAGCAAGGGTTATACCAGCTTGACCATTGAGACTATGTCAATTTTGAATTGACAATAGCTGTAGCAGACTTGACATTTTTGAATAGGATCGAACTCGGAGTTCTTTGTTTCTTGTCACTGGGTTGTCCTCTTTCATTCTGACCAGTGAGATTCGCCACTTGGTTTTCCAAATCATGGATTTTAGATTGCAATTTTGGGACATCCAAGTAGTATCTCTCCAGCCACAATTCACATTGACTGCACGGTGGTGCAACAGCTTCAACAGAAGGGGTTTTGACGATTCCCCAAGGGTTTCATGAAGTGGTTCTATACCAGGAAAGTCAGGGTTATCCCTCAGACAAGGAGGTAGGTTCTTGACGAAATAGTGAGGAGGTTTACCACACAATCCCTCGGAATAAGGATACTCTTCGGCGAGAAATTGTTCAATGTCAGAATCAGAGTCCTCGCTGACAACGATGGGCTTTGTTTTGGCAGGGGGCTTAGATTTATTCCTCTCCATACGAGAGATCATCCTTGCATTTTTCTTTCTTGTAACATTAGCACCAGCCTTTTCTCTAGTCTTTCTAGTTGTAGGCTTAGTGACTTCGGTCTGTTTAGTCACAACCATAGATGAATTCGTAGGTGACTCGATCTTAGGCTTAGGTAAGAAAACATCAAAAGGCACAGGGGTAGGTTTGCTCTTGGTCACCATGACCTTATCCACATGTAGAGGGTTGGACTGCTCAAAACCATTACGGCTGAGAAACTCATGCCAAGAATCACCACGCAATCCCAATTCATGAACCAAAATTATTTTAATCAAACCCACATGGAAGAGGCTAGTGTCAGCCTGGCTACGCTTGTATTTTTTAGCCATTTTGAACAAACTTCAGTGCAGATAGTGAGGCAAACTTAGTTCGAATCCCATAAACACCATTAATAAACGCAAGTGAAATAGATAGACAAACCCATACCTACCTTCACAACTAACGAATTGTTTGATAATCATTAAGAGATCATACCAGTGGGGTTTCAACATCTTTGAAGGCAAAACTCTGTCACACGAACTCACTGTCCGAGACTGAAAAAGTAATGTCCATGGGACATCATCAACCTTGTAGCTCTTCGACCACTTTTGTCCCTTGATAGGTAGGCTATTTGTTGTGATGAGAAATTGTTCGGTGATTCCAAGCTGGACATCTCCAACTTTAGCTCGGCATCCGTCAAATGACAAAGCAAACTACCTAGCCACAGTGAAGCTATAGCCATCAAAGTTCTTAATGAAGTCAAGCCATCCATATTCTTCCAGGTCTCTGTATGCACTATCAAAGGTTAACAACGCTTGGCACCCATTGGGCTCGGCCCTTACAACAGGAGCCATGGCTTCTGTACATGGTAGGGTTTGACTGAATGAATCAATGCACAGAGAGAAAATGAGAGGGTTTGACAGCTTGAATGCTCGACGAGACCGGAAATAAGTTCATGCATGCGAAGGTGGTGGGATTACCACCGTCACGCATTGCATTAATTGCTGAGTACAGTGTTATGATAACCACAAACGTTTATACCATGTGTATCGGCCAGCAAATAGGTATGTCATCACATTAATGTGCCATTTACCTGAAACAGAACCAACACCATACGCTCCATTCATTGCCAAGTGTACAGTTCCATCCGACATCATATCCAACGATACATCGTGTCAATCAGTCGTTTTACACCAAGGTTAAGTTTAATCAATTCCAAAACAAGGTTTAACTATTGATATCTCCATGAAATATCAACTCATAAAACAATATGTCCAAGCATCGTTTCAAAAGATTTAATCAACGTGCCCTCAAACCATTATTATCCTTCAAAATGACCTTATAATCTCACCAATGCATTTGTTTGCGCAATGAAATATTTGCATTCCAAAGTTTCTAAAATATTGCAATCGAGAATTTCTTATTGATAATGAGTCAAGAACCTATAATAATAAGAATAAAATCACATGATATAAAAGCCATGATAACCTTGATAAAAATAAAACCGATAAAACTTGATGCTCACAAGCTAAGTAATCAAAAGGATTCAAATGCGCAATGAAGGTAAGAATGGGCTTAAAAGACATAAGTTTGAAAAACCTTTTTCAGTCATGCGATAAACCAATGATTAAGTGTCTTTAGGAGAAATCAATAAAAGACGACTATAGTCCAAATGACGAAAAGGTATTTTCACACTTTCAGTTGTGAAAATCAAATCAAAATCAAATTGCAATTGTC
>ML793434.1:350128-361612 GCA_009831015.1 Picea engelmannii | reverse complement strand
AACACAACAAACTGATACATTTATCTTCATCTGAAATTTTAATATCAACAGATACTAACTGACTTACCACAGTATTGAAGGTGTTCAAATGCTCTGCCACCGAGTCTCCATCTCTCATCCTCAAGTTATACAACTTCTTTCTCGGGAATAGTTTATTTACCAGGGACTTAGACTGATACAACTTCCCTAACTTTTCCCATAAATCTTTGGTTGTACCTTCCTCTGACACATTCAGTAATACTGAATCGGAGAGACACAGTCGAATTGTGCTCTTTGCCTTCCGATCCATCTTTTTTCAGTCATCTGCAGAAGTTCCTGTAGGTGTCGTACCTGGATCTACTGCAATCCACTGATCTCTCTCCACCAAAAGATCTTCCATCTTGAGCTTCCACAGCTCAAAGATTTTCCCATTAAACTTCTCAATCTCCATCTTTGAATTGCTTGCCATTTCTTTTCACCTGAAAAACAATACCGCAAATCTCCCACTGTAACAAGGCTTATCACAGTCCCGAGCCAAACCCTTGACGACAAAGGCATCCCCCTGAAGCCAATAAAGTTCTGATACCAAATGTAAATTCTAACCTTGTACAATATCTACTGCAAATTGATATTTAGAAAAGAACAGAAAAGATACAATGGAAAATACAAACATTATACAGAGATTTTTCACCTGGAAACCCAAACCAGGAAAACCAGCATATATTATATTCATACAATTGTGTTACATTGTTTACAATACAATATACATATAGGAGCCAGCGGCATCCAAAACCCTAACCCAATGACCTGGATTAGTCCAAAACCCTAATTCCTTAACCGGAAATAGAAAACCATCGGCAAAAACCATGTGTCGAAAACCACCTAATATCATGTGGTCCCAGAAATATGTCGTCCCAGAAATATGTCGGCCCGGCGAAAATATGTCAGCCCGAAACCGACAAAAATATGTCGGCCCAAAAAAAAAATTTCGGGGGCGCTACCCCTGCACCCCCCTCTTACCCCCCTGCGTGCTCGGCGCAAGCGCTCAGACACTACTACTCGTGCAAAGAATATAACACATACCCAACACAAATCAGTTCGCCCTCATCCAAAAATAGGCATCAAGCCAATTCAAATTCTAGGTGTCTACATGGAATGTTCCCTCCAAGAATGTGCATACATGAAACCACTCCACATGTGTGAATTCTAAGGTATCCAACTCCATGGATGAATGTGCAATATGACAAGTGGATGGAGCATCCACACAAAGTATGTGATCAATTCCTATTCTTT
This sequence comes from Picea engelmannii, assembly GCA_009831015.1. Classification (NCBI taxonomy): domain Eukaryota; kingdom Viridiplantae; phylum Streptophyta; class Pinopsida; order Pinales; family Pinaceae; genus Picea; species Picea engelmannii. The sequence continues at coordinate 360,340 of ML793434.1, read as the reverse complement.
CCTTTCCTTCCCTTTTCTTTCATTTCTTTCATAGCCTTGGATTTCCTATCATTACTTTACCTTTCCTTGTCTTGCCTTTTTTTCCCTTTCCTTTCCATGCCATGATATTCCATGACTTTCCTTGAATTTCCATGCCATGCCTTGCCTTTCCAAGCCATGCCTTGGTTTTCCTTGACTTTCCATGCCATGCCTTACCTTGCCATGGCTCTACATGCATTTCCTTTCCTTTCCTCTCCGTACCTATACCTATACCTAGACCTTTCCTTCCCATGTTTTTCCATGCCTTTCATTTCCTTGCCATCTCTAGCATTGCCTTGCCTTGTGTTTCACTACCCTTGAATTTCCATACCATGTCTTACCTTTACATGCCATTATTTTCCTTGACATGTCATACCTTAAAATTTATTGTGTTGCATTTCCTTTCTTTCCATTGCCTTTCCTTTCCTTTCCATTCCATTACAGGCCATGGTTCCTTTCCTTGTCATGCCATGCTATGCCTTTCATTATCTTGTATTCAATTTCCTTACCTTTACTTTCCTGTCCTTACCATTCCATTGCAAGCCTTTCCCTGACTTTCCATGCCATTCCATGCCTTTCCTTTCCATCCCATTCCTTTCCTTGCCTTGCCTTTCCATTCCACATCATGTCATTCCTTGACATTCCATGTCATGCCATGCCTTGCATTTCATTTCATTTCCTTGATTTTCCTTGATTTTCCTTGCCATTCCATGACTTTAATTTCTTGTAAAGCACCCAGCCCCCAGTTGGATCACGTCACTTTCAAGGATGACTCAATAAAAATATGCGATACTAAATCAAATGCGGAAAATAACATAGCATGGAATACAAGTTCATTCAGCTATCCATACTCCATAAAAATGTAAATATAATTGCTCTTAATGTGAACAACAACAAATAAATACATACAACATTATTTATACACATAAACAAGGATTTAAAGGCATCATTCTGTTCACAACAAGCAATAACAACCAAATATATTTAAGAGTAAATTGCACAACAACTATAACAACATTATACATGTATAAACACAACAAATAACAACACTTATATTATAAAATGTGCAACACATTGTAGAGGACGAACGTTCATCCCAACTATATGCTTTCTATTGCATATCTCAACAAAAAGACACCCCAGAGCTAGGGCTATGAATCCAAAAGAGACAGTGGTCCCTAAGGCTGGATAATGTCTCCTTCTCAATAGTCAAAACACACAACTATTTCCATTCCACCAGTTCCTTTCCTCTCAACTTGCAAAAACCAAGGGATGGAATCCCCCTTCACTTTTCACATTCCCTTAGGACTTTCCACTCCCCTCCAAGGCTTCTAGCAAAGGTCGAACAAGAATTATATACTTTCTAGGACGTCAAGAATTCTACAACTGCAAAAAAAAAAATCCCACTAGCAAAAACACTTTCTTCCTTGATGAATTTCAAACAAATCATTATTCCCATGTACACAAAATCTTTCTTCATTATATTATAGCTCCAAACAAAAATCAAACATTCCGATGAAAACTTCCTTTAATCTTCAATACTGAGAACTCCATTGATGGCTAGAAAACTCCATGTAAAAACTGTTCTTCCTGCAAAAATGTGAATGCATAATTCTGTTCCCCTACCCATACAAATTTCCTCCCTTTATCTTGAGTGCTTGAATTTCACTCTTCCCCAAGATGATTTTAATAATCCCCCATGCTCTCAATAACCATGGGAAGTGACTCTCACAACAACCCTCTTACATGAATTCAATGATTTGGCTCTAGAAAAATCGACAACTAATGGAAGGTTCATGGTAAGGATAACTTAGAAGGAAATAAGAAATGGGTTTTGGTTTAATATATATGGGTAATTGTCCCCCTTGGACCCCTTCCCTCTCTTGTGGATTACTTAGCCCCCAAATCTCCATCTGTTTCTCTCTGTAGTTGGAAATAAATTTTATTCATTATATTATAGATCATTTACATGTTACATCACTTTGGCAATGATTGGTGGAAACAGGCGATCATAAACAAATATAGACTAGGTAAAAGAAAGAGAAGTATGGACAATCTTCTAACTCACCAGGCAGGGTCCCAAATCTGGAAGCTAATAAAGGGAGTCATCCCCTTATTCAGAGAGCATCTATCTTCGATCCTAGGTAATGGAAAATCAATAAAAATGTGGTAGGATCGGATATTTGGGGTGACCTTCAACCCTAGTGATGAAAATATCATGGAATGAAAATGATCGATGTTAGACTTGAGTAAGTGCACCTTGTTGAAATCTCATCCTGGAATGATAATGGCAATTGGAGAGACTGGAACCTGGGGGATGTCTCGCAACAACTAACAACACAGGCTCAATGTCTTATCGTTCTCCTAAAAGGGGCAACGCCCATCCAAAAAACCCAGCGAGAAAATAGGGGATGGGAGAACAAGGGATACTCAATCAAAGAAGGACATAGCCAGCTCCTCGATAGCATGGGAGATCACCAATCCTCAACAAAATGGAAAAATGTTTGGAACTGGGACTCCCTCCCAAAAATAAACTTCTTCACCTAGACTCTATTCCATGAAAAAATCCTAACATGGGATAACCTCATCAAGAGAGGCTTCCTTGGCCCCTTCATTTGCCTGCTTTGTCCGAATACCCAATAAAATATCATCCATTTGTTATGGGAATGCCCCTTTGCAAAAACTTGTTGGACCCTAGCCTTCGGGGATCTCGTTAAATTTATACGATGACCTTATTCTCCCCACCCAAACCTAGGAAAATGGGACAAGTACTATCGGGGATCCTTCAAGGACAAGCTAGTTCTAAAACGTATGTGGCGAGTGCTTGCAAAATTTATATGCTGGAAGATCTGGAAAACAAGAAACACAAATTTTTTCCAAGGTAAGGCCACTCCCTCTCAAACAGTCGTTGCTAATTCAAAGATTCTTCTCTCTTAATCCATAAACACTAGACCTCTAAAAATTGAAGACTCAACAAATTGGGCCACCTGGGAAAAGGACTGGATGGCAAGCTTCAATCTCAGGACTTCTAAGCATTCCAATGCAGCTCCAAGTTCAAGCTGGCAGCTTCATAACATCCTCAACATAGACCTTTGGATCCAAAATCATAAAACACAAACTCTCTGCTTAGACAGTGCATCTAAAGTAAACCCAGGGTAGGTAGGTGTAGGGGGGGATTCTGTATGATCCCAGGGGGAAAATAGCATCTCGCTACCACTAGAATCTAGGGACGGAAACCAACAACAAAGCTGAGACCTACACCCTTTTAAAGGGAGTTCAACTAGCCCAATCCAAGGAAATTCGAGAGCTTGTTGTCCTAGGAGACTCTAACACCATAATAAGACTGATGGTTAAGGGAACAAACCCCAAAGATCCGAGCGTAAAGAAAATCCTAGACAAAACCCGGCTGGCCTCCAGAGAAATCAAAGTCACCTTCTTTCACATCCTTGAAGGCAACAATAGTGAAGCCAACAAGATGGCCAATGCAACTATAGGGACAAATCCCAACACTCTCTGTATCGACGGAGTCTCAACGCCAATTCCCATGTACTAATGAGCACCCACGAGAGAAAAAAAGGCCAGTCAGAGAAGCCCCTTTCCCTGAGGTCCAAGAAAATTCCACAGACACATGGATAAGAAATATGATAGCCTCACCTAATTTTTGAAGGGGACATTCCCACCCGTTATAGTTTGTCCCCACTAGATGCTCACAATGGAAGTCACGACAACTCCAAGTGGACGCTTGTAGTCATCCACATGAACACTTGTAGGTGCACTAGATGGCATGTGCCACATGCAGACCATCTCCCCCGAGCTCATAAGGCTCCCTTATCTCCAAACAACGCAAAATCTCTCTCTCGCATGGGAAATCTAGACTCCCTGCCTCGTTTGTGTGGATTTGATGTACGAGACTCTCATCCCCCACGCCGGTGCAACTCCCCTGGCGTCAGTTGCACTTCCATGGTGTTAGCTGGTACTATATAGATGACTCCTCCCATGAACCCACAGGAACGTTTGTCATTCCCCTCCTCAACATTCATGTAATTTTCCTTTCCCTACGTTTGGCTTCCATGGGAAATCCCTTCGACTCGCTTGCCCTTTTAGACCCTCCTAGTACTTATATGAGCCCTCTCGCCACCTTTGCATCATTCAAGACTCCCTCTGTGAGTTTATTCGGTTACATTGTGCTCTGAATTGCTCAGTTGCAGATCTTAGTATGTCCCCATTCTTCTTCACATCCTCCTGCTTCTTTCTTGTCAAAACCTTCAGCTCTCAAGCATTCCTTAGCCCCCCCTTCTGCCCTTTGCTTCTTGGCCTCTCTGCTACCCTCCCAAGCTCCAACTAGCCTCGTGTCTGATTTTTCCCCTTGGCCCTATGCAGAACCCATAAGAGTCAGCCAAGTTTGGCCTCTCTTCAAGCAATAGTGAAATGCAACAGGAGATTGTTGCATAGGAGGACTCAGATAGCTGGCTTGAGGACAATTGGGAGGTCGAATGTGGAAGATGCAACAACCTAAGAGAGCAATTGAGAGTGTTGAGCACCAACCATGCATTCGAGATGGAGACATTATCTCAGGACCTCTTCCTGATAAGAAAGCTCTAGGATGAAACTGATGCATAGCGAAGCCAAATCGATGCCAATCGTCTGTAGATTGACACTCTACAACACAAAATGGACCAGCTAGGTGATACGTAGCCCCCACAAGAAAATCAAAAGCTTGGCAAGGATACTCAAGGAATGCCCAGTCCAATTCGATCAACCAAATGCCATAGTTGAATGAGCCTCTCCCAGACTTCAGGAGGAACGTGAAGCAACCAAAGGTGGAGAAGAATGTCTAAGCTAGTTTCCTTTTAATCTCAAACCTCTATATGTATTGTTTTTTTGCTTATTTAAGCGCCTCCTACTGTCGAATCTATCTAGGAAACTCTACACACAGATTTTTTGTAAGTAAAAGGGGATGTAACTCACTTTATGATCATTCCCGTTTTTGTAATCATCTCTCTCCAAGAAGAACTCTAATACAGTCCTCCAGGATTGTTTTTTTGTAACATCAGTGGATTTATCCACACCAATCAATATATCTTTTCTATTTCTTATTCAAAAAAAAATATTGAACTTAATGCATTTAGTAAAACATTATTAACATGTTACTACATTAACAATACATTATTACAAATTAAAGTATTAATACATAAATTTATATAATGTAATCTAATAATTTATTAATAAATTGATACATAAATATATAATGCAATCTATTAATAGATTAATACATCATTAAATACATGAATAGATATTTCATTAAAATATTAATATAAATATAAATACCACCTTAAAAAAATAACTTAATAAATACATTACTAAAGTTTAATACATTGATACATTAATAATTACTAAAGTTTAATGCATTATTAATATATTATTAGGTTACTATAATCACTTAATGTTTTTCGAGCACACAAACAAAAAATTCTAAAGAATTGTAGTAATTACATACTCTCTTAAGATCCGATAAAGAATACACTAATAAAGTAATACATTAATATACTAACTAAGGTAATAATACATTAATACATAATTTATTAACAAATTAATACATTAATAAATATATTTTGAAGTAATAATACATTTGTATTAAATAATACATCGTTACATACACCAATACATTTAATACATTCAATCCATTAATAAACACATTACTAAAATATCATTAATAAAGTTTTAATACATTAATAAAGTATGAATACATTAATGTATAATGTAACAAATTAAAATTATAATATATCAATAATGTAATCTATTAATTAATTAATAAATTATCAAATATAGATGCTTTATTAAAATTTTAGTACCTTAATATATAAATATCTTACTAAAAATATAAATATAAATATCTCAATAAATGCATTACCAAAGCTTAATACATTAATAATTTAGTTATATATGTTAACTATAATGTATTGAGTAAAACAACATTAAAATGTTAAATACATTAACAATACATTATTACATTACTATATAATTTATTTATTAATTAATACAGTAATAAAGTAATACATTAATAATAAGTAATTAAAATAATAATACATTAATAGATATTTTATAAAATATTAATAAGTTAATAAATATATTATTAAAGTCATAACACATTTTTATTTAAATAATACATTTTAATTAATTAATGCATTTTAACACATTAATACATCATTACATACACTAACACATATAATACATTAAATTTATTAATAAATACATTGTTAAAGTTGTTGGACAACTGAGAGGGGGGTGAATTAGTTGTTACTATGCTTAAACAATTATGCCCATTTTAAACTCTTTACAAAACACTCAATGACGATAAATATAATGCAAGGAACTAAGGAATAGAATATTCGACATCAATCACACACATGAAATATACAAAGACAAATATTTCTTGAGGAAACCCATAAAGGGAAAAACCTATTCTTCTTGATATGATAAGTAATCTTTATTTTCTGTACATTATCATTCTTACGAGCATCAAATCCCTTTGAGGCTACCACCTATGTTTTACAAGCAACAACTTGTTGAGAGCACCAACTCTCTGGTTTCTCTAGCACCCACTAGAAGGAAGCACCAACTCCCTAGTTTCTCTATAACCCACTAGAAGGAAGAACCAACTCCCAGAGTGTTCCAACACCAACTGGATGGAGGCACCAACTTCCAGTTACACAGGCACCAATTTGTGTAACATAGAACAATAGTTTTCCCTTACACCACCATGCCACCTTGGATTTTCTGGCTGCAACCAGATGGAAGCTACAACTCCCTGCGTTCAAGCACCCACTTGAAACTCTGAGGACAACAGTCCTTCCTAGCAGCTCCCTACCACCCTGAAGTATAAATATTTGCTTCTCATAAATTTATCGCAGTGATACAATATTTATCAATGGCTTACTAGTATCATCATTGTTTTGCTACATTGTCCTGCTATACCTGCATCAGTGTCTTCCTGCTCACATCTTCTTCAAATTTATGATCTTCTGTTCTGTCTCGGGATGTGCACCTCATATTTCTCTTCCTCTCTCAGATATGCATTTATGTTCCTTTATTCTTTTGTGGTTTATGCTCTATGTATTATTTCCATTCTATTTTCTATGCCTCTTATGTATGTTTTACCTCCTACACAAAACATGCTTCTACATGCACAAATCACATTCAACAGAAAAAAACCATCTCTTCTCTATTTTTCATATATTTATCATGCCAAGTCCTTTGCCAGATCATCCATGAAACTCATTGTCTTCTTTGGCGGCTATAATGAGTCTTTTCATTATCAATGGCTTATCCTCATATTCTTTGTCTTCTCGAGTAGTGAGACACTTTGTCTTATTTGTCACAGTTGAGCTTATACTCTCTGTTGTAGTTACAGACTTTGACAATTTTCCATCTGTCAATTGTCTCTATGATCAGTCTTCATTATATTGGCAGTTACCTCAAGACTCTTCATATCCTTTGGCGATCACCCTATAGCTCCTCGAGTTCTTTAGCCGATACAATTACTTCGTTCTTTCATTTACAATGAGCCAATTATGGTTTCTTTGTCTTCTAAGCCCCTTCCTTCACGTGACCTCTCGTGGTGACCATATGCCTATTCTAAAGGCGCTTCCCAAGCTCCATTTAGTGAGCACTATTTCCTTTTCACGATATGACCTTGGGCTATGAACTTCAAGTTACCACGCAATTGCAGGCACGTCCATAGGAAGTTTGAGCAAAACTCGTTTTTCACCCCACAATTCAGTACAAGCCTCCACTCGTACTTTCTCCAAAACCATGGTTTTGATTGCGGTCTGCTCATGAAAAATTATGGCCTGAGCATGTTATGGCCCCGCAATGTGATGGGACCATTGATCTCACGATCTTGACAGTGCTCCTTTGATCAATGAGTCCGATCTGTCTTCCTTTACTGCCTTATTTCCTCTATCCACGCATGATCCTTAGTCTCAATGATCTGGTGACATGTGGCCCTCCAAACCAATGGACAAGATCAATTTCTCTTTCGGGCTTCGGGAGTTTTGATTCTCAAACTCTGCTTGCTCCCAGAGCATTTCACCTGGATTCCACTATCCAATGATTCATGTCCCTTTTGGATCGACAGTCACAATCCCTTTGGGTATTCGGGGTTTGGAAATCTCAATTCTCAACCTTCCTTCATACTTCTTTTTCTCTCTACTGGAGCTGACAAGCCACTGACACGTGTCCTCTTTAATCCAACGACTATCCTCTGCTCTAGGGATTTGGCCTTCAACAATTTCAAACCTTTCTCCTTCGCATTTTCTCGGAGTTCACGATCTGTTGACACATACCCTCCTGCATGATCAATGATCAAAGGTGACTTCGGCACTTTAGAACTTTAATCTTGATCACTGCTTCATTCTCCTCCAGAGTGGTCACTTGTTGAATAAGTCATAGGCAGTGGAAACCGCTTGCTGTCGGTTAACACTTTCACTTACACTGTCCTCCCACTATAGTAGATCAACGGTTGAGAATGCATATAAAGTGATCTTCAGATCGGATGACTCATATCCACTTCAGGACTTCGGCATTCGAGACTTCGAGACTTAGGGAATCCACTGGTGGTAAAACTCCTGGAGTAAAACTTCTGGAGTGACGTCACTTGATGATGTGTCATGAGCCTAGTAACTACCACATGTCACTGATATTTGTGATTTTCACGTACCTAAAGTGTCGAATCAACTTGAAACTTGTAATTGTCTGATTGTGCCATGTGTCCTTGCTAATGTAGTCTTGTTGACATGGATTCTCATTCACTGTTGGACTTTGGGACTTTAGGTATTTCGAATTTTCAAGTCGCCAATTATTCCAAAGTGAGAGTCCTTGAACAATAACCTCCTCGCAACTTTTAGTCCCAAACTAAACATTGTTCGTCGATCATGTTCTCAGATCGGTGACTCTATATTTATACCATGTTGATTTTCTAGCGTATCATGTCCTTCCACTTCAAACTGATCTAACGACTGTCATTTACTCCGACTCTCTGACTCTCCAGACTTCGAGTTTTTCAAGTCTCAAACTGAAAAATCCTCGAAGTGATTTTCTTTGAAGTTGACAATCGTGCGTCGACTGTCAGTCTTAACGATGGACGATCCCTGCTTACTTCAAAACTTCGAGACTTTGATAAGTCTTCTCGCCCATGCTTATCCAAAGGCTTAACCTTCATGCATTTATTTCTGGGTCCAATGACTCTTGATACTCGGTGCTCAGATCCAACGGATCAGACTTGTACTTATCCTCTATGCTTCCTATGGTCACGGGACGTTGATATAACGATCATCAGGTATTCGGGATTGGTGATCCAATGGCCACTGTCGTTCTTCCTCCTAAGCTTTCTGATCTCTCTGACTTAGAAAGTTTTCTAATTGTTCAAAGGTATCGACCTTTCCTCCTCCTGTGAGTCCTTCTCTTGGACCTCAACTGCACTTCTGGAAAGCGCAAAGCACTATCTCTTATGAGCTTTGATATCTTCATATTGTTCGCTCCTCCTCCTCAGCTTATGCTTCTTTCTGAGCTTTGATCTCTTCATACTCACGTTATTCCTCCTAATCTTTTATTTCCATACTGTTCGATTCTTCTCCTAAACTTATGATTTCCCTGTTTGTCGTCATTGTTGTTTTCCTCATTTCTTATTTTATTGCTTGTAAACATACCATTGTCATTGTTGTTCTTTCCATCAATGACAAGCACAATTTGCCTGTAAACATGCCAATAGTCTCCCCCTTTGGAATTGATGGAAACCTTGAAGGGATGCACTATTCTACTTATACCTCCAACTATACCATTGAGACCACACCTTTTCTACCCCTTTGACATCAATGTCAAAGAAAACATTCTCCCCCTGAGTTGTTGCAATACTTTTTAGAGGTATCATATATTCAACCAACACAAACTCCCCCTGACAAGATGGACTCTCTTAGGTGAGAGAAGATATTACACCCAACTTTTGACATAGATATTCAAATGGTGTCTTGGCTAGGGGTTTAGTAAAGATGTCTACATTTTGTTCTGAGGTTGGAATGTAATGAACCTGAACACTCTTATTGGTGACCTTCTCTCTTAGAAAGTGGTATTTGATGGGGATGTTCTTGGTATTGAAATGAAATACTGGATTCTTGGACCTATTCATATTCAACTTCA
>ML793434.1:302148-342056 GCA_009831015.1 Picea engelmannii | reverse complement strand
AGATCTTAATATCTTCTGAATTAATAATACATCTTCAATCTTCTCACCAAGACCATTCATGGCATTCACAAGCTCCTCAACTCTTAAGAAAAAATTATTAATTGTCTCATCCTCATTCACATTTAGTTGTTCAAACTGTAATCTGTAGGTTTGAAGCTTGGCATTCTTTACCTTCTTATTACCTTCATAACTGCTAATGATTTTGTCCCACATTTCTTTGGCAGATTCTAAGTGCATAACTTTTACAAATTCTTCTTCTACAAGCCCACTCTGAATAACATTCATAGCCTTAGTGTTGAAGCTAAATTCTAGATTGTCATCCTTGTTAGCTAGTACAACTGGATTTTCATAACCAGTCTCTACCACATCCCATACATCTGCACCTAAAGCCATTATGTAGGTTCTCACCCTAACCTTCTAGAAGCCAAAGTTTGTTCCATTGAAAAGGGGGCCATTATTAGTTGAACTTCCTTCATGACTTGTCATGTTTAAGCTTACTGATCTACCTTTAAATAAAAGTAACCCAATATAAAACCATTTGTTGGACAACTGAGAGAGGGGTGGGGGGGTGAATCAGTTGTTATTGTGCTTAAACAATTATGCCCATTTTAAACACTTTACAGAACACTCAATGATGATCACAATAATGCAGGGAATTAAGAAATAGAATATTCAACATCAATCACACACATCAAATATACAGAGAAAGATATTTTCTAAGGAAACCAATAAAGGGAAAAACCTCTTCTTCTCAATATGATAAGTAATCTTTATTTTTTGAACATCAAAATTCTTAGGAGCACCAACTCCCTTTGAGGTTACCACCTCTGTTTTATAGGAAACAACTTTTTGAGAGCACCAACTCTCTAGTTTCTCTAGCACCCAATAGAAGGAAGCACCAACTCCCTGGTTTCTCTAGCACCCACTAGAAGGAAGCAACAACTCCCTGAGTTTTCCACCAGCAACTGGATGGAAGTACCAACTTCCAGTTACACAAGAACCAATCTATATAAAAGAAAACAATAGTTCTCCCTTGCACCACCCTACCACCATGTTTTTTCTAGCCACAACCACATGGAAGTTAAAACTCCCTGTGTTCAAGCACCCACTTGAAAATATAAGGACAACAATCCTCCTTAGCACCTCCCTACCACGCTGAAATATAAATCTTTGCTTCTCATAAATTTATCACAGTGATAAAATATTTATCAATGGCTTACCAGTCTCATCATTGTTCTTGTACATTGCTCTGATTTGCCTGCATCAATGTCTTCCTACTCGCATCTTCTTGAGTTTTTTTATCTTCTTCTTTGTCTCTATATGTGCACCTCAACTTTGTCTTCCTCTCTCAGATATGCATTTTTTTTCCTTTCTTCTTCTGCGCTTTCTTCTCTATGTCTTATTTCCATTCTATCCATTACGCCTCTTTTGTGTGTTTCATCTCCTGTGCACAACATGCTTCTACATGCATAAATCACACTCAATGGAAAAAAACCATATCTTCTCTATTCTGCGTATATTTATCATGCCAAGTCCTCTGCCAGATCATCCATGCAAATCATCATCTTCTTTAGTAGTTATACTGAGTCTTTTCATCAACAATGGCTTATCCTGAGATTCTTTGCCTTCTTGGGGAGTGTGACACTTCGTCTTATTTTTCATAGTTGAGCTTATCTTCTCTGTTGTAGTTATAGGATTTGACACTTTTCCATCTATCAATTGTATCTATGATCAATCTTCATTTCACTGGAAGATACCTCAAGACTCTTTAGCTCCTATGGCGATCACCCTGTAGCTCCTCGAGTTATCTAGCCAATACAATCACTCCTTTCTAGTAGTTACAAACAATCAATTATGGATTCTTTCATTTCTAATCCCCTTCCTTCATGCGACCTCTGGAACTGACCATATGCCTATTCTATAGGGGCTTCCCGAGCTTCATTTAGTGAGCACTAGATCCTTTTCACGATATGACCTTGGGCTATGAAATTCACATCACCATGGGATTGCAAGTGTGTCCATAGGCAGTTTGAGGGAAACCCTCTTTTCTCCCCACAATTCAGTACAAGCCTCCACACATCCTTTCTCCAAAACCTTGGTTACGATTGCAGCATGCTCATGAAAAATTAAGGCGCAAACATGTTCTGGCCCAGCAATGAAACAAGACCGTCCATCTCATGATATTGATGGTGCTCCTTTGATCAACGACTCTGATATATATTCCATTCATTCCTTCTTTCCTCTGTCCACGCACAATCCATAGTCTCAATGATCAGGTGACATGTGGCCCTCCAAACCAACAAAAGCGATTGATTTCTCCTTTCGGGATTCAGGAGTTTTGATTCTCTAAATTCACTTTCTCTTGAAGCATTTCACCCAGAGTCCACGATCCAATGATGCGTGTCCCTTTTGGATAGACAGTCACAATCCCTCCGGGTATTCGAGGTTTGAAAATCTCAACTCTCAACTTTCCTTCATCCTTCCTTTGCTTTTTCCTAAAGCACACAATCCACTGATGTGTGTCCTCTTTAATACAATGACTATCCTCTGCCCTAGGACTTTATCCTTCGGCAATATCAAACCTTTCTCCTTCATGTTTTCCTGGAGTAGTTTCACCTGGAGTTCACGATCCGTTGACACGTACCCTCCTGAATGATCAATGATCATAGGTGACTTTAGCACTTCATAACTTTAAGCTTGATCATTGCTTCATTCTCCTCTTGAGTGGTCACCTGCTGAATAAGTCATAGATGGTGGAAACCACTTGTTGTCAGTTAACACTTCCACTTACACTGTCCTTCCATTGTACTCGATAAATGGTTGAGAATGCATTTGAAGTGATCTTCAGATCGAACGACTCATATCCACTTTAGGACTTCAGGATTCGGGACTTAGGGCATCTGCTGGTGGTAAAACTCCTGGAGTAAAACTTCCGAAGTGAATTCACTTACTTACATCACTTGATGACGTGTCATGAGCCTAGTATCTACCACGTGTCACTTGGATTTGTGATTTGCACGTACCTAAAGTGTCAAATCAACTTGACACTTGTCATTGTCTAATTGCACCACATGTCCTTGCTGATGTAGTCTTCCTAACGTGGATCCTCATTCAAGTCGGGACTTCGGACTTCGAGTATTTCAAATTTTCAAGTTGCCAATTCTTCTAAAGTGAGAGTCCTCGAACAATAACCTCCTCACAACTTTTAGACCCAAACTAAAAGTTGTCCATCGATCATGTTCTCAGATCAGCAGCTCGATATTTATACGATGATTATTTTCTATCTTATCATGTCCTTCCACTTCAAACTGATCTAACGGTTTTTCTTTACTTCAGCTCTCTGGACTTCAGGTTTTTCAAGTCTCAAATTGAAAAATCCTCAAAGTGATTTGCTCCAGGGTTGAGGATCATGTGCCACCTGTCAGTCTTGACGATGGATGGTGCCTGCTTACTTCGAGACTTTGAAAAATTCTCTCTCCTATGCTCATCCAATTATTCCTCGAGAATTCATCTATAAATGAGATGTAGTACATATATTTTCCCAATGATGGGACTGACAGAGGTCTAAAAAGATCACTGTGAACTAGTTGTAAGATTCCTTCTTCCCTCTTTGCATAAGAAGGGAATCTTACCCAATTCTTCTTTCCATATATAAAATGTTCACATAAATCAAAATTTAGAGAGCAGTTAGACATACCTTCAACCATACCTTTACCATGTAGTATTCGAAGACCCTTCTCTCTGATATGCCCCAGTCGTTGATGCCACAACATAGCCTTTTCTCCAGAGATTATAGGAGTTCTTTCTTCTTAAACTCCAATATTAGGAACAATGGAACTATTACACCCATCACTAATAGTTCTTCCTTTCAGCTTATACAAAGTTCCAAACCGAACTCCTTTCAGCAACACCATTGCTCCTCGAACCATCCTGCAAGTTTCATTTTCAAATATTGCTTTTACCCCTGCATTGTCCATTTTTCTTACAAAAATCAAAATTTTGGCCAAACCTGAGATGTGGAGAACACCAGGCAGTGTTCTAATCCTTCCATCTATGAGCCTCAACTTGACTCTTCCTCTTCCTATTATTTTGGTTGTCGAATCATCACCTAATAAAACATTACCTCCATCATACCTTTCATATTCGCAAAACAACTCCCTATGGGGAGTCATATGAAAGGATGCACTAGATTCAACCAAATGTGCCTCATGATCTACATATGTTCTTGAAGAATCCAAGTACACATCCCCTCCTTCTTCCTTGGAGTTATTTTCTTCTGTAGAATGAGATTCTTTGACACAAACACACCACCCAAGGCACACCCACTCCCACAGGACCTTCTTTTCCTTCGGCCCAAAGAACTAAATTGCTCTTCAACTCCCTTATCGGAAGTTCTCAATACCCACAGAATGCCTCTTATGATCTCCCTACTCCAAATCGGGAAATTGGACCTCGCAAGATCGCGAGTCTTGAAAGCATAGGTTTGGGTCTCACAAATCCCCGAACCCCGATGAATATTCACCCACGTGTTCCTTACTCTTATCCGGAATTCTCCCGTCAGGAAATCGACACTTGCGCTGTCGTGATCAAATTACTTCACGAATCCCTGATTCCCGATTCTCGATGGTACCTTCCTCCACTCCTTAGGTCCCTCCACTAACTCCATTCTCATGCGACCTGCTAGTCCACGAGACCACGTGCTTTCCCCTGTCGGAGTTTCCGAATTCGTGGAATTGGAGTGTGTAGAACTTACACACTCGGGATCTTCGATTCTTCGATTCCCGATGCCACTTAGCATCGACTCTTGCAAGGGTTGACCCTTCCAACACCTGTCCTCCACTACGATCCTTAACCCCGTCGGGAAATCGCGTATCGAGATATCGTGATTCCCATTGTCATGTGCACGGGACTTTCAAATACCCGAACTCCGATATGTTGACACCTGTCTACTCATCTGCTCTACTGTGGCCCACACTCCTGTGACAGATCGAGAAATCACATATCGGGATATCGCGATTCCCATTGCACAAATTCACGGACCCTTCCAAGTCCCGATCCCCGATATGGAGTGACACTTGTCCTCCACTAAAATGCTACGACTATGGGACCGTCGCGTTTCAGAGTTTCACAACTTCTCCTGTCATGATTTTCTCATCACCGAGAATCCCGATATGCCGATCCCCAATGCACGTGAGAGCTTACTCCTCCACATCACCGCTTCCTCGTCGCCTTATCGGGTATCGCGAAATTGCGATATCTAATGCAACAATCCCTTTGCCTTTGGAAACCTCGAAATGATGAACCCCGACTTCCTCAGATCTCCTGCCACGTGCCCCTGTTGATGGATACTTATGAGCACCCGTCAAGATATCGCGGATTGCGATTCCCTGATGCAATGATTCTACACTCCTGAAACCCCAATGGGTAAAATCCTGACTCTTGTCCTGATGTCTGACGCATGTCCTGCCGAGATCAACAGCTAGGATTCTTCATCGCTATTTCGGGACTTACAAGGTCTCGATTCTCTGGCTTAACAAAACCCTGATGACTCTAATATCCCCATGAATCTTCCGGGACTCCTCCTCTGCCTCTGGGCTTAAACCCTGTGCAACTTCCTGAGATCTAACGACTAACGGAATTTCCCCGAGCTTCTCTACGAGATCTTGACCGTCACTTCACCCTTTTTGAGGATTTCCTAACACAAACCCTCCGATGTGATCCTTCAATGGATTCGAAAGCTTTGCCCCTCCTGAGCTTCTTCTAGCTTCTCAATCTCTTAGAAAAGAGATCTCTTTGCATGCACTCCTTGCACTCAACATTCAACAACTTCCCAAGTGTTGAATCCTTCCAACCCTGTGCACTCCTGCAGCAACAGTCTTCGATCTCCTTTGCTCAGATTTACAATTGAGACTTCTTCTTCAACTTGCGCACTCCTTGCATGGCTTCAACAACCCAAATCCACTTCTGGGTGAATGAGTACAAGAGTTAGACTACCCGAGCCTTCATCAACGCACTCCTTATGGATGTTTTCAACTGCACACCTTGCAGGAATCTCTTGGCTCAGATAGAGAAACAATTGAACCTCACTCTCTCTCCCTTTCAGACTTCAGTTTGAAACATGAAATCACATGCACAACATATACAAAGAAAATTCATAACAAGAAGCAAACATTCTTGAGCATAACATCAATACACAGAGAAAACAACACAAACCATGAGCTTGAATCAAAGCTTCCTTCTATTAATTCAAAATGCCTGTACATGGGTGTTCTTCATACAACATTCTCTGTTTGCTCATCTCTTCTCCTGAATGTTTCCTCTATTCTTCACTTCTATCTTACAATGGTACAATGAGGGTGTCTATATTCGTTTTCCCTCTCAGACTCTAAACTATCAAATCTAGACTTAAAATACTATCTACCAACATTAACTAGATTAAATGCCTCCTATCTACTAAGGACGAGAGCGTATCGCTCAAAGTCCAATACAATATACAAAAGGCACTTTTCATAAATGATTCATTAAAGGTCTGGCGCAACAATCCCAAATAATTTTCAAAAATTTGGGTTGGTTTGTCCAATTGATCTCCGCTTGATATGCTAGCTCACTTGATGAGTCGGCAATGCTCCTGCATCATACTCCTCGGCTTGAAAACTTTCATGGGATCCTATCCATGAGCTCCTGCACGGTCTGTCCATGCTTTTGAATCTCTGCTTAGCTTTCCCAGCTGGCATCTTCCACTAGGTGGTTCTTCCATTTGACCAGATACTCGAAGTATTTCTTCTGCCTGGTCTTTTTGCTCACTCGCTTGTCGAGTATACACTCCATCTGTGGTTTCTCTGCAATCAGCATCTGCTTATGCCACTGAACCTCCTGCTATTCATTACTTCTAGCTCCTGCTTCCTCAGCCTTATATGGATATAATTCTGAGACATTGAATGTCAGAGATATTCCGATCTCACCTGGCAACTCAATTTCATCAACGTTTTCTCCTCATTTCTTTAGGACTCTGCATGGCCCAATTTTCTTCATTTTCATCTTTTTGTATGTTCCCTTTGGGAACCTTTCCTTCCTTAGATGTGCCAGAACTAGATCACCAACCTCGAACTGAAGTTGTCTCCGATGCTTATCCGCTCTGTGCTTATATTCCTGGTTTGATTCCAGCAATCGGTCCTTCACCCTGCTGTGAAGTTCTTCCATCGCCTCTGCAAAATTTTCAGCGCTTGCACTCTTAGTTGTTATCTTCTCTGAATCCCTCAATTCAAAAATTCCTCTTGGCTGCCTACCGTATACACTCTCAAATGGAATTTTTCTTGTGCTCCTGTTCACTGAGTCATTGTATGCAAACTCTGCCTGTGGCAACACATTGTCCCAACTGTTGTGGTGCACTATCACCAAGCTTCTTAATAAATATCCCAGACTCCTATTTACCACCTCTATTTGCCCATCTGTCTGAGGATGATAGGTAGAACTAAACATCAAGTTAGTTCCCATCTTCTTCCAGAGTGTCCTCCAGAAATGTCCAATGAATTTTGTATCCCTGTTCGATACTATACTTCTGGGTAACCCGTGAAGTCTAACGACCTCCTTGAAAAACAAATTTGCGATATGAGTCGCATTGTTGGTCTTCTGACATGGGATAAAATGTGCCATTTTGGAAAACCTGTCAACCACCACAAAGATCGAATCATGTCCTCTTTGCATCCTAGGAAATCCCAATACGAAATCCATTGTGATTTCATCCCACAGCCTCTCGGGTATGGGTAATGGTTGATATAATCTCGCATTATGATTTCTTCCCTTTGAATGATGGTAAACTCTACACCTGTCGACAAACCTCTTGACATATGTTCGCATCCTGGCCAAAAATATGACTCGTTCATCTTTGCAAATGTTTTTTCATGGTCAAAATGCCCTGCCAATCCACCACCGTGCTTCTCCTTTAACAGATTCTCCCTCATGGAGCAATTTAGAATGCAGAGTTGATTTCCTCTGAACAACAATCCATTTTGGATCATGTAATATACCCATGGGCTTCTGTCTCTGAGAATTGGATTCTCAGCTGCTTCATATGCCTCTGCAAAATCTGCATCTCCTGTGTACATGTCCCTAAGATTTTCAAAACCCAATGTCTTGACTCGGAACTCCTACAACAACAAACACTTCCTGCTCAAAGCATCAGCCACTTTGTTAGCAGTACCTAAAATGTGTTTAATTACAAATGTAAAATTCTGCATATACTCTACCCATTTAGCATGTTTCTAATTCAACTTCTCATGTTGAGTCACAAACTAGAATGCGTGATTATCACTATATAAAACAAATTCTTTCGGGATCAAGTAATGCCTCCATTTCTTCAATGCTTATATGATAGCATAAAATTCTTTGTCATATGTGGAGTACTTTACTTTTGCCTCATCC
Organism: Picea engelmannii; assembly: GCA_009831015.1. Lineage (NCBI taxonomy): Eukaryota > Viridiplantae > Streptophyta > Pinopsida > Pinales > Pinaceae > Picea > Picea engelmannii. The sequence continues at coordinate 333,635 of ML793434.1, read as the reverse complement.
AGCTTCTCGCTGAAATACGCAATTGGTCTATCCTCCTGGATCAAGACTGCTCCTATGGCAAAGCCACTTGCATCACATTTTACTTAGAACACTTTCGCAAAATCCGGGAACACCAAAACCAGTTGTTCTGTGATCTTCCGCTTCAACAGATTGAAGCTCTTCTCTGCCTCTTCAGTCCAATGAAAAGATTTATGTCTTTTCTTGACTGTGTCCATCATCGTTGTGCTAATCCCACTGAAATTCTTGATGAATTTTTGGTAGAAACTAGCCAGTCCATGAAAACTTCTCACCTCGAAAATATTTCTCGGTGATGGCCAATTTTTAACTACCTCCATTTAACTTGGATCCATCTTTAATTCATTCGCCGATATGACAAATCCCAAGTAAATGAGTTATGTCTTCATAAATGAATATTTCCTCATATTGATCAATAACTTCTCCTATTGTAGCTTCTTCATTACTGCAGCTAAATGCTTCAGATGTTCTTCTTTTGTTTTACTGAAAATCAATATGTCATCCAAATAAACAATGAGATACTTACCAATGAATTCCTTCAGCACTTCATTCATTAGCCTCATGAAGGTACTCGATGCATTCATCAAGACAAACGACATGACTAGCCATTCATACAACCCTTCATTGGTTTTGAAGGTTGTCTTCCATGCATCGCCTTCCCTCATGCGAATCTGATGGTATCCGCTTTTCAAATCAACCTTTGAAAAAAATTTGGCTCCACTTAAACAGTCCATCAAGTCATCCATCCATGGAAATGGAAACATGTACCTGATGGTTATCTTGTTAATGGCTCTGGAATTGGTGCACATTCTCCAACCTCATCTTTCTTTGGACTTAATACGGTTGGAACAACACATGGGATTAAACTCTCCCTGATCAACCCTTTATCTAACAGTTCCTGCACCTGCCTTTTGACTTCTTCATTTTCCTACGGCATCAACTTGTACGTAGCTTTGTTTGGAAAACTGGCTCCTGGTATGAGGTCTATATGATGACTCATGCTCCTCATCGGTGGCAATGAATGAGGTAATTCATCTACCACAATGCCAGCGAACTCTTCCAGTAGTTCCTGAATTTCTTCCGACAAATCATCCACTCTTGTGCTGGTCAAAACGATTTTTGGTTTCCTGACCATAAAGAATTGTGGATCTTCCTTCTTCATTACTTCTGCCAGAAGTTCCTTCCCACTCATGAGAAGTACAATATTTCTCAGTTCTGGTTTTACTTCTTTGTCTTTAATTGGAAGTAGCATATGTGTTCTTCCATTCTTCTCCAAAGTATACATATTCATCTTCCCATCATGAATTATGTTCCTGTCATATCGCCATGGTCTGCCTAACAATAAATGACATACATCCATAGGAATAACATAACATAAAATCCTATCATTATATCCTCTTATCTTGATGTCAACTAAGCACTGTTTATTGAAATTTACCTGATGTCCCTTCTGTAGCCATGAAACTTTGTATGGACTCAGGTGATCAGTTGTCTCCAGTTCTAATTTCTCCACCATCTCGGTTGAAACGATATTATCTGTGCTACCACTATCCACGATGACCTTGCATTTCCTGTCTTTGGTCTTGCATGTGGTTCTGAAAAGTCTGTTTCTTTGAGCCGTGTCCTCCACCTCCTTCTCAGGTGTTAAGAGAACCTTACGCATCATCAATGACCTTTCGTCTTCTGTGTCTTCCGCTTCAGCATCTCGCCTCTGTGCCTCGACGATGTGAGCTTCTCCTCCATCCTTCTTCCTATCTGGACAGTCAACTACCTTGTGTCCATTCTTTCCACATGTGAAGCATGTGATGACTCCACCTCTGCCTCTTCCTCTACCTCTGGTACGAGGAAATGTGTTATTATCAGCGTATCCTCCACCCTGTTCCGTATGCTACCTTTGTTGTTCAGTATGTTTTCCTCGCTGCAAACTTCAACCTCTTTCTGTTCTAGTCTGAGGCTTCTTCCAGTCACCCTTGGACTTCTAGAACCTATCTTGGTCAACTGACTTACCTTTTGGCTAGCTCCTACCTCGGCCTCGTTGTCCTGGCTTATTGCTCAGCTTCTCTTCTGCTTTCAACGCCATCTAATATGCATCCTCCACCGTTCTGATGGTTGTCATACTCATCTCGTCCTGGATATCATATCTCAAGCCATTCATATACCTGGCAAATTTTTCATCATCGCTCTCCCGATGACTTGCTCTAATATTTAGCTTGTAGAATTCCTCAGTATACTCCTTCACCATCATCACCTTCTGTCTTAGGTTCTGCATTCTCCTGAACAGTGTGGTTTGATAATCCCTTGGGATGAAATTTGCCTTCATCTTCGCAATCATTCGATCCCAACTTTTAATATTTTGCTTGCCTTTGGAACGTCTATCTGCTTGAAGATCATCCCACCATAATGCTGCGTGTCCCTTCAATCGGGTGACAGCATGCCTGGCCTTCTTATCCTCTTCAATATCCTCATAATTGAAGTAGGTGTCAAGAGCTCTAATCCAATCTAGAATATCTTCTGCGTCCAGACTCCCTTCATAAGCTGGAATGTCCATCCTTGTTTTCAAACTCATCTGGGTGATAGCCTTAATTAATCGCTCATTGGCTGCATCTTCAGCTGTAACTTCTCCTTGTTGTTCAACTTCAACTTCACCTTCGGAGTCACTCAGATCTCCAGCACTGGCTGTGCATCTTTTCAATGCTTCCATATCTTCTATTCTCGCTCGAAGATCGCGTATCTGCCTTTCCATTTCTAGATTTTGTTCTTGTCTCCCTCTTCCCCTCTGGTTCCCCCTATCCTCTGGATCGGGTGATTGTATTTCTCTCCTTGATGGCATGGTGAAATTCTCTCCTCTCCTCTGCTACAGAAAACAGAGAAATTTTCTCGCTCTGATACCACTCTGATGCAAACCTGCCACCCAGGCCACGTCCGCTTCCACAGGACCTTATTTTCCTTCGGCCTGAAGAACTAAATTCCTCTTCAACTCTCTTATCGGAAGTTCTCAATACCCACAAAATGCCTCTTATGATCTCCCTACTCCAAATTGAGAAATCAGACCTTGCAAGATCGCGAGTCCTGAAAGCACAGGATCGGGTCTCACAAATCCCCAAACCTTGATGAATATTCACCCATGTGTTCCTTACTCTTATCGGGAAATTGACACTTGCGCTGTCGTGATCAAATTACTTCACAAATCCCTGATTCCTGATTCCCAATGGTACCTTCCTCCACTCCTTAGCTCCCTCTGCTAACTCTGTTCTCATGCGACCTGCTAGTCCACAAGACCACGTGCTTTCCCCTGTCGGAGTTTCGAAATTCGTGGAATTGGAGTGTGTAGAACTTACACGCTCGAGATCTCTGATTCTTCGATTCCTGATGCCACTAGGTGTCGACTCCTGCGAGGGGTGACCCTTCCAACACCTGTCCTCCACTACAATCCTTAACCCCGTCGGGAAATCGCGTATTGGGATATCATGATTCCTGTTGTCATGTGCACGGGACTTTCAAATACCCGAACTCCGATATGTTGACACCTGTCTACTCACCTACTCTACTGTGGCCCACACTCCTGTGACAGATTGGGAAATCGTGTATCGGGATATCGTGATTCCCGTTGAACAAATTCATGGACCCGTCCAAGTCCCGATCCCCAATATGGAGTGACACCTGTCCTCCACTGAAATGCTATGATTGTGGGACCATCGCATTTCAGAGTTTCGCAACTTCTCCTGCCGTGATTTTATCATCACCAAGAATCCTGATATGTCGATCATCGATGCACGTGAGAGCTTACTCCTCCATGTCACTGCTTTCTCGTCTCCTTATCGGGTATCGCAAAATCATGATTTCTAATGCAACAATCCCTTTGCCTTTGGAAACCCCGAAATGCCAAACCCCGACTTCCTTGGATATCCTGCCACGTGTCCCTATTGATGGACGGTTATGAGCACCCGTCGGGATATCACAGATCACGATTCCCTGATGCAAGGATTCTAAACTCTTGAAACCCCGATGGGTAAAATCTTGACTCTTGTCCTGATGTCTGACGCGTGTCATGTCGAGATCAACGACTAGGATTCTTCATCGGTATTTCAGGACTTATAAGGTCTCGATTCTCTGGCTTAACAAAACCTTGATGACTCTGATATCCCGATGACTCTTCCGGGACTCCTCCTCTGCCTCTGGGCTTAAACCCTACGCAACTTCCTGAGATCTAATGGCTGATAGAATTTCCCCGAGCTTCTCCACGAGATCTTGACCATCACTTCACCCTTCTTGAGGATTTCCTAACACAAACCCTCCAGTGTGATCCTTCAATGGATTTGAAAGCTTTGCCCCTCCTGAGCTTCTTCTAGCTTCTCAATCTCTTAGAAAATAGATCTCTTTGCGTGCACTCATTGTGCTCAACATTCAACAACTTCTCAAGTGTTGAATCCTTCCGACCCTGTGCACTCCTGCAGCAGCAGTCTTCGATCTCCTTTGATAATATTTACAACTGAGACTTCTTCTTCAGCCTGTGCACTCCTTGCATGGCTTCAAAAACCCAAATCCACTTCTGGGTGAATGAGTACAAGAGTTAGACTACCTCATCCTTCATCAAAGCACTCCTTGCAGATGTTTTCAACTGCACACCTTGCAGGAATCTCCTGGCTCAGATAGAGAAACAATTGAACCTCACTCTCTCTCCCTTTCAGACTTCAATTTGAAACATGAAATCACATGCACAACATATACAAAGAAAATTCATAACAAGAAGTAGACACTCCTGAGCATAACATCAATACATAGAGAAAACAACACAAACCATGAGCTTGAATCAAAGCTTCCTTCTATTAATTCAGAATGCCTGTACATGGGTGTTCTTCATACAACATTCTCTGTTTGCTCCTCTCTTCTCCTGAATGATTCCTCTATTCTTCACTGCTATCTTACAATGGTACAATGAGGGTGTCTATATTCGTTTTCCCTCTCGGACTCTAAACTATCAAATCTAGACTTAAAATCCTATCTACCAGCATTAACTAGATTAAATGCCTCCTATCTACTAAGGACGAGAGCATATCTCTCAAAGTCCAATACAATATACAAAATGCGCTTTTCATAAATGATTCATTAAAGGTCTGGCGCAACAATCCCAAAGCATTTTCAAAAATTTGGGTTGGTTTGTCCAGTTGATCTCTGCTTTATGTGATGGCTCGCTTGATGAGTCGGCGATGCTCCTCCATCATTCTTTAGATCCCTTCTTTTTCTCAACCCTGGATCTACACTTCTTCTTGTAGTGCCCTTCTTTTCCACATCTCCAACATACCCTTACAAAATTTCCGAGAGATTTAGATCTACCCTTAGACTTAGATCTACCACTTGAGAAATTAGATCTATTCTTTTCCTGGGAACGTCCTCTTACAAATAATGCATATGTGATCTGTCCTTATATATTCTTCCATCTCATCTCCTCAGACAACAAGGATGAGACCACTTCTTCAAAATTCAAGGCAGTTGTATTACTACCTATGGCCACAACCAGACCCTCCCAGGAGTCTAGTAAAGAACACAATAAACTCATACATTTATCTTCATCTGAAATTTTAATATCAAAAGATACTAACTGACTTACCACAGTATTGAAGGCATTCAAATTCTCTGGCAATGAGTCTCCATCTCTCATCCTCAGGTTATATAACTTCTTTCTAAGGAATAGTTTATTTACTAGGGACTTAGACTGATACAACTTCCCCAACTTTTCCCATAAATCCTTGGTTGTAGCTTCCTTTGACACATTCAATAATACAGAATTGGAGAGACACAGTCAGATTGTGCTCTTTGATTTCCGATCCAACTTTTTCCAGTCATCTATTGAAGTTCCTATAGGTGTAGCACCTAGATCTAGCATGATCCACTAATCTATGTCCACCAACAGATATTCCATATTGAGCTTCCACAGCTCAAAATGTTTCCCATTAAGCTTCTCGATGTCCAACTTCGAATTGCTTGCCATTTCTTTTCATGTGAAAAATCAATACAATAGATCTCCCACTGTAACAAGGCTTATCACAGTCTTGAGCCAAACCCTTGACCACAAAGGTGTCCGCCTGAAGCCAATAAATCTCTGTTACCAAATGTAAATTCTAATCTTGTACAATATATACTGTAAATAGATATTCAGTAAAAGAACAAAAAATATACAATGGCAAATACAAACATTACACACAGATGTTTCCCCTGGAAACCCAAACTTGGAAAACCATCATATTCTATATTCATTCATATGTGTTACATTGTTTACAATACAATATACATATAGGAGCCAACGACATCCAAAACCCTAACCCAATGACTTGGATTAGTCCACAACCTTAATTTCTTAACCGGAAATATAAAACCATTGTCAAAGACCATGTGTCGAAAAACCACCTAAATATGTGACATGTTTCCCGAGGCACATGACATGTTTCCTGAGGAAGAAATTTTTTTCTCGGGGGCACTGCGCCTGACGCAGATGCTTAGACACTAGTACGCGTGCAAAGAATATAATACATACCCAAAACTAATGCTTCAACTTCGATAGCCTCATCTTCCCAACTTGCCAGAGGGATGAAGTTGGGGTGAACCTGCTTAACTTTTCCTGAATCTGGACAATCCAAAGCATCCTTTTTTGCAATCTTCCAAGGTGTTTCTTGTTGCATTTCAGGATGCTTGATGATCTGTGGTGTGACATTGAGATCCTCTATTTAATATTTTGAGCCATCCAAAGAAGGGTTTAGAACTGGAGAGACCCCAATGGAGGGAGAGAAGCTAGATTGAGCCTCTTTGGTCCCCACCACGGGAGGGTCATCAATTGAAGAAAAATCCTTGGAAATAAGTTGATGATCAATGTGGGATCCAACCCACCAGGTTTATTTTCGTTCTTTTCGAGCTTTCTTAGGGCCCCTCACACATCGAAATGCCAAGTGTCCTATGGAATAACAAGTTTGACACCGTAGAAATATTTTTTTATAATGCAGATTTTGAGTCCACAAGTAATTATCCCCCGAAAAATGAATTTCGGTCGGAAACCCTTTGTTGAAATCCATTTCTACACATATCTGAGCATACGTGCAGATGTTGTATTTTTCTATTTCAGGGCATCTGAAATGGAACCTTCCTATAACATTACCGATGGAATGGAGAGAGGATAAGCCCCAAAGATGAAAGGGAAAGTTTGTGAACCTAACCCAAACAGGGGATGAAGATAAAAAATATTTTGAAGGATCAAAAGAAGGAGACTAGGGCCTCATGCATAAACCAGAACTACCCTAGAACCAGGGACCGAAGCTAAAGATCAAATCTCTATATTCTTGAAGATCAAACTCAAAAATGAAAAAACCTTGAGCACAGAGGTGAATGAAGACATCACCTTTCAAATCTGGCAACCAAGATCTCAAAATCCAATTGTTATGATCGACAAGATGAGGCCATAGGACTTCAAAACAATAGATGAGTGTCATGGAGTTGAGACGAGCTAATTTGGAAATAATGTCCATCCTCAAAGAGATGGTAGGTGTGGGAGCGTCATGCACCAAACAAGATGAAGTGTTTAAATTCATCTTGACAGCATCATGAAACAAGCTTCCATGGTAGGCATCAAAATCAGAGGGAGATCCCTTGGAAAGACTCCTCGACGACCCACCAGAGGGATCAGATAGATAGATCTAAGGCTTGGAGAAGAGGAACCAAGGCAAGGAGCACCGATGGGAGACAAAGCCTCCATTGTTGGATAAGAACCTACAATTGAACCTCGCGCATGCATAGTATCCATGAGCAAGAGGAGAGTCTAGGGCTCTGCTGAAGCCATTGCGACGAATGGGAACCACACGCACCTCAGATGATCATGGTATTGGATGTGTTGGGCCCATCGGCGAAGCTCGGGTTGTAGTCCATACAAGATGGACCTTAGTAAAGGTATTTTTTTAATTTTGAAGGACATCGGAGTGGGATTTGATCCACTTATGTGTGCACAAGACACGATACCATTTAATATAGTATCTCTGGGTTCAACCCCACGTTCAACCACTACCTCAAAGTTCCCCCATGGCTCGAGGTAAAGCCCTCACGAGAATTGAACCTTTCCCAACGAAAAAATCCTCACTTTCTACTATTGGATCTAACCCATTTGGGAATATTATATTCAACTATTTATTTTATTTAAATGTTTGAATTAAATTTATCAAATTTTAAATATTGATTAAATTTATTATTTTTTAAATATTAATATTAAATTTTAACATATACTTGACAATATGTTGAAGGAAACTATATTAACTATATGAATTTTATACGAATTTGAATCAATGATAGTAAAAAAACCTATAATGAAAATAAAAAATTAATTACCAATACCATGTAAATGAAAGTACATTTATCCCACAAGAATTAAGATAAATAAATAAGAACTTACATTAGATAAATATATTTAAACAATAATTTCTAGAATTTCCAACACTGTTTTCATCTAAACTATTGGCCAAAGATATTTAAACAATAATTTTGAAAATTGCCAACATTGTTTTAATATAAACATTGTTTTAATATAAACTATGTAATTTATAGTATCATATAATTTACCATATTGATTAATAGCTGGTAGTCATTAAATGCTAATGTAAATTAATAAAGATTAGAGATTTCAAATCATAATATATTACTATATATAATTTTAAATTTGAATAAATATTAAAAAATTATAATATATAATTTTAAAATTTTCTAGTCTGCCATTTATATCTATTTCTTCTTGAAGAGATTCCATTTAATACCTCGTGAATGATGAATCTAATTCATGCTAGAAACGTCTTTTATGTGAGTGATAAGATAAAAATACTATGCGTGTGTTATGAAGGTAATTAAAGAAAGAGAAAGCAATTCAACTGGTATGAATATGTAGTTTTCATTTTGGGTGAACTTATAGTTATATATGTATAAGATCTTGTTACAATTCATTTGGTACGCATTAGTTATGTCTTGGACAGATCTGTTCCCTTCGACATATTAAAGGATTGAATGGGAAAATTCATTTCATGGCCATCTCATACATCATAGTGGGTTCTCTTCCCTTTCATGTATTAAGAGATTAAGTAAATGACAAAACTCAATATGTTTTGAATTAAAAAGTAAAGAGTATTGAATGAATGAACAAATGAATGATAAGTATCTTTTGAATTAAAGAGTAGAGTTAAATTCTATTTGAATATCCAAAATCGTCCAACTTTATATATATCATAACTTGCAAATTTTTAAATTTAAATATTCATATGAATTTCCAAAAAAATAATTCTTCATATGATTTGCCTATATATATAAAGGTTATAAAGTGCTCACCAACTATAATATGATGTGATAATTGGAACTCAATATCTTTAAATTTTATATATAAGAGAAATACATTTTTTCGAATTGTTTAATTTTATATCTTTTAATAACTAATATTTGGATACTAAAGATACTAAAGTTGTTCATTTCCCATGTTCACTTTTTTCTAGCATTGTGCAGGTCTGGAACATAAAGGAGCCATACTATATTAAGCTGGAAATGTCTAGAGGATATCATATAGCACACTGTAAAGAGGAGGGTGATAGTCGGGGATGCAGCTCAAACTGCAGAGCACAAACATTATGGTTTTTTTTTAGCTAAATGAATAAGATCTCTAAAGTAAATTAACAACTTATTAAGATCTCTAAAGTAAATTAACAACTTATTGGTTTTTTCTTAATTACTAGGAAGTCAACACGAAACTAAATGCATGATCAATTTCGTGAGAGTTGTAAGTTCAAGAAAATGAAATTCATTAAAGATGTAAATTAAGCCAAAGGAAATGTATGACCGTTGTAAACAAAATACATATGATAAATGTGGTGAGAGATCTATAAGTTAAATAAAATGAAATGCGTCAAAGCTATAAATTAAACAAGGAATTGCATGAGCATTGTAAACCAAATACACGATTGATGTAATATATTAACCATACATTAAAATGAATGTATATCTTTATGAATTGCATGAGAGCACCATGCATGTAAAATGAACAAATTGCATGAGACCGTTAAACGAAGAGAGGAATTCATAACTGCTCAAGTGGTTACCAAACACCCTGAGAATAAGTATGCTAAACACCACGAGAAGAAGTCTAGGTTTGAAAAGAAGTCTATTGCTCAACAAGAATCCATTGATCCCATGATCCAATGTTTAGCTATGTAGCATGATATTGATCCCATGATCCAATGTTTAGCTATGTAGCATGATCCGATGGGTAGAGAGCAATTCGGGAATTATATATCGAGAGAGATAGCCCAAAAATTGAAACGCAATGCATTGTCATTAAACCCACTTGATCCCTTCTAAAAGCCGAGAAACCCATTCCTCGATATGGGAGGTTGTAAAATGCAAGAACATGCCACGCATGAGGTAAATTTTAAAACTCAAGAGGTAAATGTTAAATGAAGAGGTAGTAGAGAAGGTAAATATTAAAATTGAAGTAATTATGAATGTTATGTAAAAGTAAAATAGTAAATATGATGAACTAACAAATTTATAAATGCAAGGGATTTAGTGTAGAAAATCTTATTCATTGATATCATTGATTTGGAGATAAGACAAAGAATATGTGAGAATCTTCAATTTTTAAATATCAGATCAGATTTTGCAATTAAAAGATTGATTAATCCATCAATTCCAATAAGAGGACTATCGGCTGAATTAAGATACCACTAACAAATCTTACATTTTTAATAAGAAATAGTAAAATCCCTAAAAGAAAGGAACAATGAGATAGAAATAGAGTTCTACCACTCTAATATATATATAAATATATATATATAAATAAATATATATATATATATATATATATATATATATATATATATATATATATATATATATATATATAAATATATATATATATATATATATATATATATATATATATATATATATATATATATATATATATATATAAAGAACTATATGTAAAACTACATATTACACTTCTTCTCCATTATGTAAAAGTAAAATAGTAAACATGATAAACGAACAAATTCATAAATGCAAAGGAATTAACGAGGACAATCTTATTTATTGATTTCTTTGATTTGTAGATAAGTTGAAGAATTTGTGAGAATCTTCAATTCCTAAACATCAAATCAGATTTTTCAATTAAAAAATTGATTAATCCATCAATTTCAATAAGAAAACTATCAACCTAATTAACATACACTAACAAATCTTACATTTTTTTTATAAAAAATAGTAAAATCACTTTAAAAAGAAAAATGAGATAGAAATAAAGTTCAACCACTCTAATATATATAAAAAGTACTGTATCTAAAAATACATATTACACTTCTTCTCCATTACACTTAGAAACCTAATATAATTTGATAAATGTTTTGTTTAATCTATCTATAATGAACACACATGATTTAACCAACATAAAAATGATAAGCATACAATTAAAAAAAATCACACCATTACCAAATTTAATATAGGCAATACACATTTTCTATTTTCTTGAGCTACCTTTGTAGTCCATAATGAGCGCACTATCTTGAGCTGCCTCTGTAGTCATAATGAGGAGAAATGTCTGTTATTTCCATCGTGCCGTTGGCTTCTAATTCATGCCTGTACAAATCGTTTATTAGTTCTACTCGTGAGCTTACGGCTCTCTGTAGACTAATCGCAACACCTGGAATGTGTAGGCGAGGGAAATATGTCATGGCTTCCAAGAGCACGAGTTTGAGCACCGCCGTATATGATGATGGTGTACAAAGACACATAGGCGATCATCATTCCAACTTGCGGGACGATAATTTCATTCAATCTCGCTCATCACCTTATGGGGTAATTACGTTCATTTATATTTATTCTTCAAAATTAATGGAGTAGTCTTATTTTGCACTGCAATTTGAATGTGTTGTGTTTGGAATCATTTTCCCTTCATCTTTTCAAGAGCACTGAAATGCACGTGAATATTGTTCACGCATCTTCTTACGCTGAACGTGCTGAGAAACTAATTGGGGAAGTAAAGGAGATATTCAACTCACTTTCGAGGGCAGATGGAGAATTAATGAGTCGTGTCGATGATCTCCTTCAACACCTTTGGATGGTCGATAACGTTGAACATTTGGAGATCCACAGACATTTCCAAACTGAGATAAAAGTTTCCCTTCATTATGTTTACAGGTTAGTGCTGACAGCCTTCAAATTTTTGTGCTGACTGTACACTGCCAGCTATCCTGGTCAGCTGTATTTTCTATTCTTGATTTGCTTGAGCCTATTTAGCTCAGATATTTCCCTTTGCATAGTACACACTTCTTCACATCTTCTTCATGTACTCGTTTTGTACTCTTCTTCATATATTCTAATATACTGTTTTCTGTTCTATTATTTTCTCTCTGCAATTCTTGCTTCACAATTTATCATGGTATCAGAGCTACAGTAGTAAGCCTCTTCACATAGGCTGGAGAGCAACACGATCTTCAAATAGCGTAGAGCTTCACGGATCTTGAGAGCAATTCGACACAGACTTTTCACAAGGCTTGGAGAGTTGTCTGTCATACTCTTGAAAGATCCTCGCAGGAAACTTCCACGAGGAAGTTGTCCGCTCATACTCTCAAAAGATTAGCGTAAGAAGCTCACGCGAGGTCGCACAGCACACTACGCTCAAAAGTTTCAAGGAGCAGAAACATGAGAAGGAAGAAACAGTAAAGATTCTTGTACAATTTTCAAGAATCATCAAAGATTCACGAAGAAGAGCTGCAGGGGCCGGGAACTCTTGAAGATTACAAAGCATTTGTTCAAATTCGTGAAAGATAGTTGCATAAAGAAGAAGCATTTAAAGCATCTCGGAAATCGCTCAAATCTGTCAAAGATTGCAGCAGAGAACAAAGAACTTGTGAAATTCTTTCAAATCTTTGAAAGATTCACAAATTTTTCTTCCACAGAAGAAAATCCCTGCAAAGGCAGTAAAGAACACGTCTCAGGTTCAAAAAACAACCGTCGTAGTCATACGATCTGTCCTACAAACAGATCTGAGGCGGAAATACAGTTCAGAAGGGACAAGGAGAGCGTGGAAAAGGTGAAAGAATTTCAACCGTTAGATCTTGCGGAGAGGACCGACAACCGTTGGATCCGCGAGAAAGTGAACGAGGTTTAGTCCTCTGAAGTGCACTGGAGAAATTTTGACTTGTGAAGTTGCGAAATCCCGACATCATCTGGATCGTCCATCAAGGGACACATGGCGAGATCTCGACCTTTCACTGACTGGCAAAGTGTAAAGGTCAGAAGATTGCCGTGAGAATTTGTGAATCGTGAAATCACGAGTCATTCTGGACTGTTGGATCGAGATAGATCGTGAGCCTCCGATCTTATCCCATTGCAAAATCGGGGATCGGGAGTTGAATGAGTGAAGGAGACTTCTCTCCAAAACCCCGATACGCAAAATCCTGACATCACGTATCGCAAAATCCCGAGAGGATTCTAACTCGTCCATCTCAAAGGACAAGTGGCAGTAGATCCAAGTGCCATCATTTCGGCATTTCGGAGTTCGGGATATCGGAGGTCTTGTTGATGCAAGGTCACGACACTCCACGACGAAAGTCCCGAAATCCCAAAAAGATCACAACCGTCCATTCATTCGGATACGTGGCGGAGATCGACGAAATCATCAGCATTTCAGCTATTGGGGTTTCAAGTTGTCAGAGGATTTGGAGTCGCAAGTCATGAAATCCTGAAATGACGAGGACCGTCCATCGTAAGGGGACGTGTGGCAACAATCTAGGCCCTCGAGGAAATTCCTGCAAGCGAAGGCCATCGACATTTCGGAATTGGCTTTTCGGGAGTTGAGAGACCAAGTGATCACGAGTTTGAGTCGTGAAAACCTGAAAGGGACTGTGGTCATATCAAGAGAGGTCATGTGGGCCAGAGGTATAGCTCCAAGGGATAATTGAAGTTAACGCCATTTCAGCAAATCGACATTTCGTAGTTTGCGGTTTCGAAAACTCTGGGACAAGAGTTCTAAACTCGCGAAATAATGAATTGCGAAATCCCGATAGGATCTGGACCGTCAGATCATAGGAAGATCTGGACCGTTGAATTGTCCAAAGGAAAATTTCGCATTTCGACAAATTGAAAGACAAAGAACCAGAAAAGCCCGTAGCGCTTTAACATCAAGCCATGTGGTCACATTGCACGGTGACTAAGGCCAAATTCAAAGCCGATAAGCTCTCTTCGGCCATCGGCAAATCGACGTTTCGATGATCGGAGGTTGGAGAGATAAGAGATCAGAGGACTCATATAACGAAGTCCCGACGTCAGAATCGCGAAGCCAAAAACTCACGAAATCTTGAACATAGAGTTCTGAAGTCACTGCAAATTATATGCAGGAGACAGGTAAGTAAGAATTTTGTTTCTGTTTTGTTCAATTATTTAAAAAAAACAAAAAACATGGCGTCATCTAGCAATTTAGGACCAACTCAGGGTCCGATTCTTCTTGGAAAGAACTATGAGTTCTAGTCTCTTCGGATGAAATCCTTCTTGCAAGCACAAGAGTGTTGGGATCTAGTGGATCATGGATATGTGGAACTAGATCCAGCAGACCTGTCTACCATGACTAATCAGCAGAAAATTGCTCAAGCAACGCAGAGAAACAGAGAAAATAAAGCTAAGTTTTGGATTCAAAATTTTGTGGATGACTCCATTTTCTCAAAAATCATAGATGTTGGCACTTCAAAACAGGCCTGGGACATCCTTAAATATTCCTACCAAGGAAATGACAGGGTCAAAACAGTTAAACTGCAGACCTTGAGGACTCAATTCGAGACTCTAAGGATGATAGAGTCCAAAAATGTGGATCAGTTCATGACCAGAGTCATGGGAATCGTGAACCACATCAGATTGACTAGCGAATCCATCACTGATCAACGCATTGTTGAGAAAGTCCTCAGAAGTTTACCCAAGAAATTTGAAATGGTTGTAACAACAATCCTTGAATCCAAGGATCTGTCAAATTTTTTAACAGATGAATTAATTGGTTCTCTGGTGACACATGAGACTAGACTGCATCTCACAGATGAGTCAATCTCCAATGCTTTTAAAAATCAATTCTCCTTCAACGGAGGGAGAGGCAGAGGAATAAGAAGAGGTCACCAAGGAAGAGGGAGAAATCAAAGCAACCCTCACTCTAGTGGAGGTAACAAACAACAATATCCGAATCAAAATTTCCAAGGTCAAAGACAACAGCAACAAAATCAACATCAGAATTTCCAGCCTCAAAGAGGCAGAGGGAGAAGAAAAAATGACAAAAGAAGCATACAATGCTATTACTACAAAAAGTATGGGCACTATGAATCTGAATGCAAGAAGAAGCAAGAAAATCATCTCTCAGGCAGAGCACATGTGTCAAATCACATAGGAGAAAACTCAGGAGGTATGTTTCTTTCGTGCCACGAGACTAAACAACAACCTAAAGATCTCTTGTTGCTGGATAGTGGATGCAACAATCACATCACATGTAACAAATATTTACTTTCATGCATTGATTCTTAACTCTCATCTGATATCACACTTGGAAATGATTACTTAGTCAAAGTTAAAGGAAAAGGAATTGTTCCTATTCTTACTAAACAGAATGTAAAGAAAGACATAAACAATGTCTATCATGTTCCAGATCTGAAACATAATTTCCTATGTGTAGGACAGCTCATTGAACATGGCTATAAGGTACTTTTTGAGGTATTATCTTGCAAAATATATGACAAAATCCCAAGCAGAAAATTAATTTCTGAAATCCACATGACTCAGAATAGGATGTTTCCCCTTACACTTAGAACTGCAAATCTGATTCAACCATATGCACAAAGTGCATCCACCCTGAATGAAACTATGGTTTGGCATACAAGATTTTGACATCTACCATTTCAGAGTCTAAGTCTTTTTCAGAAGAACTCCATGGTCAAAGGTCTTCCTATCTTTAAAGAGCAAATTCCCCCATGTGAGTCTTGCATACTTGGAAAACATAAGAGAACTAGTTTTCCACAGTCTTCCAGTCAAGCCAAACAACATCTTGAACTTGTTCACACTGACCTATGTGGACCAATGCAAACAGAGTCAATAGGTGGTATCTTTTACTTTCTAACGTTTATTGATGATTTCAAAAAAAAAATATGGATCTATTTTCTGAGACACAAGTCTGAAACTTTCACAAAATTCAAAGAATTCAAGGCAAAAGCTAAGAAACAGAGTGGCAAATATATCAAAGCACTCAGGTTAGATGGAGGTGGAGAATACAACTCCAGAGAATTTGCAAATTTCTGCAAATCACAAGGCATTATCATGCAAACAACAACTAGGTATACTCCACAACAGAATGGAGTGGTTGAAAGGAAAAATCAGACAATAATGAATATGGCAAGAACACTTCTTAAAGAGAAAATTTTGTCAAATAGGTTGAGGTCTGAAGTAGTAACATGCTCAGTTTATCTCTTGAATAGATCTCTAACCACAAGTCTAAAGATGAAAGTTCCCCAAGAAGCATGGAGTGGGACAAAGCTCAATGTAGCGCATCTAAGGACATTCAGATGCATAGCATACTCTCACATACCTTCCGAATTAAGGAAGAAACTTGATGAGAGAAGTGAGAAATGTATTTTCACTGGATATAGTGAAACATCTAAAACTTACAGACTTTACAATCCAATCACCAAGAAACTCATTCTTAGCAGATATGTAAAATTTCTGGAAAATCAATTCTGAAATGATTCAGAAAATCAACAAATGGACAGTCAAAATTCATTGCTGCCAAGTTCTGAAAATACAGAAAATTCAGGACAACAAGTCCCTCAAACTATGCTTTCAAAATTGCAGGTACAAAGACAACTTGAAAATTCTCAGGATAACTCAACTTCCAACAAAGAATCATTCTTTGAACCACAAAATGAGAGAACTCGAAGTTTGAGAGAAATCCATCAGCAGTTGGATGACTTTGAACAACACAACATTTTTGCTTTAATGTCATGTCAACCTACATCCTTTAAGGAAGCAGCTAAGGAGCCACATTGGGTTCAAGCCGTGAATCAAGAAATTGATTCCATTGAGAAGAACAAGACATGGGATCTTGTTGATTTGCCAAGTCACAATAAGAGTATTGGTGTCAAGTGGGATTACAAAACTAAACTCAATGAAAAAGGGCAGATCGAAAAACTCAAGGCAAGACTTGTTGCCAAAGGATTCTCACAACAACTAGGTATTGATTATGGTGAAACTTTTTCTCTAGTAGCAAGACTGGACACTGTAAGGACTCTATTGGCCATAACAGCCCAACACAAATGAAAAGTATACCAGATGGATGTCAAGTCAACATTCCTAAATGGTCTTTTAGAAGAAGTTTATGTCGATCAACCACCTGGATTTGAAGTCCAAAAGCACCCAGACAAAGTTTATCGATTGAAGAAAGCCTTGTATGGTTTAAAAAAAGCTCCAAGAGATTGGTACAACAGAATTGACACTTACCTGATCCAAAGTGGTTTCAGCAGAAGCCAAAATGAACCAACTCTCTACACCAAAACATATCAGCACGGTAAAATTTTGATTGTATGTTTATATATCGATGACATGATCTATACTAGAAATCTTGAATTAACCAATTTTAAACATGCCATGCAATCTGAGTTTGAGATGACAGATCTTGGCATAATGAAATATTTTTTAGAGATTGAAGTTGATCAATCAACCAAAGGCATTTTTGTATGTCATAAAAAGTATGCAGCAGACATCATCAAAAGATTTCGCGTGGAAGAATGCAATCCAGCAGAAACCCCTATACCCCTAGGCACAAAATTGAGCAAGAATGATGAAGGTCCTATAGTGGACTCTACTCTGTACAAAAGTTTAGTAGGCAGTTTGTTGTATCTTATAGCAACTAGGCTTGACATTATGTATGCAGCCAACCATGTTTCCAGATTCATGGAATCACCCAAAAATTCTCATTGGAAAATGACGAAACGAATTCTGAGATATGTTGCAGGAACTCTCAATTTTGGCTTATGGTACACTAAATCTGATAGTAATCAACTTTCTGTTTACACAGAAAGTGATTTTGCAGGCAGCCTAGATGACAGGAAAAGCACATATGGACAGGTTTTTCAACTAGGCACGAACCTAATCTCATGGGCATCAAAGAAGTAGCCAATTGTTTCAATATTTCTGGAGAGGCAGAGTATATCGCTACTACCTCAGCTTCTTGTCAAGCTGTGTGGCTGAGAAGAATATTGAAAGATATGTCACATACAGAAAATGATCCAACTCATATTTTTTGTGATAATACTTCAGCAATTGCTTTATCCAAAAATCATGTGTTTCACAAGAAAAACAAACACATTGACACTAGTTTTCATTTCATACGCGAGCTAGTCAATAATGGTGATATTGCACTACAATTATGTGGTTCTCAAGATCAGCTTGCTGATATCTTTACAAAGCCACTAGGAAAATCGGTTTTTGATTTTCAGAGACAACACTTAGGCATAATCAGTGCTGATGTTTGTAACTGTTGAGTTTAAGAGGGAGTGTTAAATATAATGTAAGTTGTCTTGGCCAGCTGTACTTTCTATTCTTGATTTGCTTGAGCCTATTTAACTCAGCTATTTCCCTTTGCATAGTACACACTTCTTCACATCTTCTTCATGTACTCGTTTTGTACTCTTCTTCATATATTCTAATATACTGTTTTCTATTCTATTATTTTCTCTCTGCATTTCTTGCTTCACAATTTATCACTTTTGCACTGCAATTTGAATGTGTTGTGTTTGGAATCATTTTCCCTTCATCTTTTCAAGAGCACTGAAATGCACGTGAATATTGTTCAGGCATCTTCTTACGCTGAACGTGCTGAGAAACTAATTGGAGAAGTAAAGGAGATATTCAACTCACTTTCGAGGGCAGATGGAGAATTAATGAGTCGTGTCGATGATCTCCTTCAACGCCTTTGGATGGTCGATAACGTTGAACGATTGGAGATCAACAGACATTTCCAAACTGAGATAAAAGTTTCCCTTCATTATGTTTACAGGTCAGTGCTGACGGCCTTCAAATTTTTGTTATGTTTTCACTTAACATAACATAGAAATTATTTTGGCCGCCAGTTACTGGAGGGAAAAAGGCATTGGATCTGGGAGAGATATTGTTTGTACTGATCTCAACACAACTGCCTTGGAGTTTCGAATTCTTCGACTACATGGATATACTGTGTTTCCGGGTATCCACATTTCAAAAACCAGATGGGCACGAACAGGTTCTGTCAGCGCTATAATCTCACTATATAGGCAATGGCACGAACAGGTTCTGCCATTGCCTTTTTAGTTCATTATCTTGAGCTCCCTCCGTAGTCCAAAACCTATCATATCATAACGACTCTTATTTTCATCGTGCAGTTGAGTTCCAAATCAATGCAGACGAACGTGTAGAATTCCATGTGACGATTTAGTTGAGGGGAACCCGATTCTTTGCATCATCTACACATACGAATGACATGAATCTTGTTTCAGTGACCACTCAAATTCTGAAAATATAGAAAATGACACAGCTCATCATCTATAAATATATTTTAACCCATTCTGTTTTACATTATGCCATTGAATTCTAATTTGACAAGTTTTAAAAGTTAAACAAATGAGTCAATTCAAAATATTAAATGGAAGGTATTGAGGAATTATAATTTGACAAGTTTTAAAAGTTAAACAAATGAGTCAATTCAAAATATTAAATGGAAGGTATTAAGGAATTCTAATTTGACAAGTTTTAAAAGTTAAACAAATTAGTCAATTCAAAATATTAAATGGAAGGTATTAAGGAGTAGATTTCTCAAAAAAGAGCCTAGAAAAACAAAATGCAAAGTTTTACTGCAAAGTCTGATTGGTTAATAACAATGTCATATGGATTAATTAATTTATGAACAAAAATAATAAAATAAGTTAATGGGATTATGAATACTACCAATTTAAAAAATATTTATAAACAATTGAGTTTTTCTCAACATTCCATCTTTAAGAGTTGGTAGGTAAAATAGTTAAGAGCACCATTGCTTAAGTTTAATATATGTATTCATTGAGCAAAATCATGGGAGTCATATTGAAATGTTTGTTAAAAAAATTATAACACATAACTTTTTAAATCTTTTACATTATTTTAATTTCCAAAACATCTTTTATATTATTTTAATTTTCAAAACAGTTTAAAAAAAATAAAGAATATATTGAATACAAGGTTTTATGTTTAATTAATTTTAAATGGCTAAAAAACATGTAAAAAATTAAATATGTTAAATAATTTTTAAAATTTGAATGGTTATTTAAATAATGTTAAAAAACTATAAAGCTTCTAAATGTGTTAGATCATTCTAAGTTGAAAAAATATTTGGGAAAATTAAATAAGTTAGTCACTTATGGTATATTTTATTAATATTTTTTAATTAATAAAATTTGAAAAAAAAATTGTAAATAAAAAAGTAAATACGCAAAAGTCAATCATACAATAATATTTAGAAAACATTTCATAAAAAACTATTATAGAATGAATCAATAATAATAGATTTAAAAAAACAATTAATTTAAAAATGTAATTAAACTCAATATAATTATAAGAGACATATTAACATAGGGTTTTTATAATTATCTTATTGAATAATGGAAATTGGTTCTTTTTACAAATATTTATCTTTTCTATCTATAACCATAACAAAATGCATCAAAACTCTTTATAGATGCAAAATAAATGCATATAAATTCATTTATAGAATTTGATATAGAATATTGTCTCTAAGGTGAATATATACCTTGTGAATATTTATCTCTATTGTGCATATATATTATGGTGAATTGATGTAGATACTACATATTCACTCAAATAAAACAATAATATATCTAGTGTGAATACATACTATGGTGAATATTATCTTTTCATGGAATCATTAGAAAAACATAGACAAGAGAGGGAAGCCAAACTTCAAAGTGAGTTATAAGCAATGCTTGATAATAAATTGAGATCCTTAAAAATTGATATATAAATATTAGGGTTTGATTCTTAGCTAGACAAAATGGATGATACATTACAATAAATAAAGAAATGGCATGAGGAAGAGGTTGAAGAAAATCGTAATCTTAGGGACAAGCTTAAAGAGATAGAAGAAAAGTGAATTAACAATTTGACCCTAAATAGTATGGAATGCAAATTGGAGATCAAACCTATCAAAGAAAAAATGAGTGAGTTCATAGTGTTATAACATGAATGTAACTAAAGAGCGTTGAGCCTCATAACTTTTGGTATAAAAGGAAAAAAAGACGAGGACGCATGAGTAATAGTTAAAGATAAACTAAAAGAAAATCGCAAAATGAAACAACTCACCTTATAGAAGAAAAAATGTTGGGAAAAATAATTGAACATAAAGATAGGTTGATTCTGGTTATGGTAGGCTCTAATTCCCATAAATATGGCATGCTTAGAAAACTCTTGGCTTAAAAGGGTTTGGATTATTTATAAATGAAGAACTCATTTTAGAAGATCAAGCTAAATTAAAGAAGGAGGTTCAAAAGGTAAATGAATCCGGAAGATAAGGAAAACAAGCAATGATTAGGAACAAAAATATATTACTAAGGATAGAGGCCAAAATGATAACAATAAATAGTAATTTGAGACACTTTTTATCATCTCTTGGAACTGTTGGGGATTTCCTAGGAACAAATGGCATATATTAAGCTGGATCCCAAGTGAAATTGATATTATATTTATGGTTGAAACTTGGGAACATGAGGAATTTGAGGTCCCTAACATAGAAGGATTTATATTATAATAGACATGGAACAAGAAATCCTCTCATAGAGGGGTTGGAGTCATAGTTTGTTACATAAGAACAAACATCTCTCCTCACATTCATCTTCATAAAAAAGAACCTCTCAATCATTTCATTTGGGTGGATATTTCAAATATAATGCTAAGAAGATGTATATATCAATTTTTTATTTCACACCTATTAATTGAACCTTTTATATAGAAAACAATCTAGATAACAATTGTCCCTAAAAAATCTTAGAACAAGATATTTACATCTTGAGAAATGAAGGAAATATCCCCCTAATAGGAGACTTTAATGCTAGAAATGCAACTAATCAAGCTATTATCTTCAACAATGATTCCAACCCTAATACTCTATGTCTATAATAGGTCCTTGTTTCATCTAATCCATACAAGAGATAATTGGAACACTTGACCAAGAATTTGTATCATACCAATCTAATCAAGCTTTGTAGTTCTCAATATCTTATCATTTTCACTAAGGGTTGATCATAATAAATTGAGTGTAATATAGGACTCAAGAAAGGTTTTCCCCTATCCCTTACCTTTTTTTGCATTTACATTGACAAGTTGGAATCTTGTCTAGAAGTTGCAGGTTGTGTTGGAAATGAATCCCTATGGCATAAGTAAGGAAATTAGCATCCTTAAGGACTTCTTCTTTAGTACATGAATGACTGTGAGCATTGACAAAATGAAGTTTATCATAATTAAATCCAACAAGATCACCTATGATACTTTTGTATATGACAACAATACTTAATTTACAAAAACAAGATAAACAATATGGATGACAATAGGCTCCCCAAAATTACTTAAGATTCTATCAAAAATTACCAATGACGAAAGGGGCATGGCATAATGATGCAAAGTCTTGGTTAAATCATTGGGGAATAAAATAAGAGGTTATTTTGTAGAATAAGGATGATATTAAAAATATTGAATTTATGGTTCAATAAAGAATTAGAGGATAAAATGAGATTAAGATATTATAAGAAGGTGGTTAACCCTAATCTTTAGAATCAAAAGTATCTCTATGTTATTTTGACTAGCATTAAAAAGATGATGAATATTTCTAAAATAAACTAATTCTCATGAGAGTCATCTTTGTGAGACCAAGTGGGTTGAAGATGAAAAACACTTTATTTTGGAGTGTTGGGCATATACCCAAATTAGATATCATATTCAAAATATCATCAAAACTATAGTGATCATGGAACTATTCTCCTAATGTTTTTTTGAGCATCCAAATAATAATATAAAAAAATCTAAGTAATCTATTTCCGTTCTTAACATCTCATACCAATTTTTATCTCATTGGGGGTTGACCATCATGATCATCATCAACATCATTATATAAATTTAGTCCTAAACACTTTAAAAATACAAATAAGTCATACTAAATTTTTCTTAAAATAAATATAAGAAGTATTTAAGATTACAAGAAAAATGAATATTACCAAACATTATATACATTATATATAGATTTAGTCCTAAACACTTTAAAAATACAGTTAAGTCATACTAATTTTTTTTTTAAATAAATATAAGAAGTATTTAAGATTACAAGAAAAATGAATACTACCAAACATTATATACAGTATATATAAATTTAGTCCTAAACACTTTAAAAGTACAATTATGTCATACTAAAGTTTTCTTAAAATAAATATAAGAAGTATTTAAGATTATAAGAAAAATGAATATTACTAAATATTATATATAAATTTAGTCCTACACACTTTAAAAATACAATTAAGTCATACCAAAGTTTTCTTAAAATAAATATAAGAAGTATTTAAGATTATAAGAAAAATGAATATTATCATACATTATATATAAATTTAGTCTTAAACACTTTAAAAATATAATTAAGTCATACAAAAGTTTTTTTTAAATAAATATAAGAAGTATTTAAGATTACAAGAAAAATGAATATTTTATATATTATGATATATTTAATAAAAAAAATTATTTTAATGAAAATTATTATGAAATTTTGATATATATAATTGAAAATAAAATATATTAATAAAATTCATTTACCAAATCAAATAGATAAATTTAGAGATTGCAATTTAAAATAAGAGTTGCTATCATGGTTAAGATAAAACAAATTAAAAATACAAAATAAAATAATATAAAAGTACAAGAAAATGATATTATACTAATTTTATATAATTTTATAAAAGCAAACCAACAATCACCTTAAAAAATAACAATATTTATTTCTAATAGAAACATCTTCATCCAGAAAACACTTATAATATGTATAATATGTTGGCAGTCAGATTTGAATACCTTACCTAGATTTTTGGACTTGCCCCCAAAAAAATCTGAGTACTAGTATTATGCATATGGAATCAAGAGCATTGAGGTTATTTCTGCAAGCCTAATCAAGTTCAATATTGTATAGTGAGGAATATAATATTGTATAGTGAGGAATATATCGGTAGTTCTAATCGAATTCTGGATATTATTCTATGGAAGAGAAGAGGAGTTTTAAATAGCATTCTCGACATTTTAGAAAAAAATGATAATATAAATAACAAATTATATTTAATAACAAATTATTTAAAATAACATTTTATTTAAATATGAAAAGATCATATAAAAGTAGATATTTTTAGGAAATTATATATATAATAATAATAAATATAAAATACAAATAATTATATATATATATATATATATATATATAAAATAAAAAAATTAAACGAGGGATTTATCAATAAAACATGGATACCCTAAAACACAGTATACAGTATATCCATGTAGTAGAAGAATTCTAAACCCCAAGGCAGTTGTGTTGAGATCAGTACAAACACTATCTCGCGCACATCCATTGCCTTTTTCGGTCCAATAAATGCTGGCCAAAAGAATTTCTGGGTTTTATGTGTATTCATCGTGAAAACATAATAAAAGTTTCAAGGCCGTAGGGACTGACCTGTAAACATAATGAAGGGCAACTTTTATCTC
The DNA here is from genome assembly GCA_009831015.1 of Picea engelmannii. Lineage (NCBI taxonomy): Eukaryota > Viridiplantae > Streptophyta > Pinopsida > Pinales > Pinaceae > Picea > Picea engelmannii. Next base: position 308,780 of record ML793434.1, on the reverse strand, counting down.
AGTTTGGAAATGTCTGTCGATCCCCAATCGTTCAATATTATCGACCATCCAAAGGTGTTGAAGGAGATCATCAACAGAACTCATAAATTCTCTATCTGCCATCGAAAGTGAGATGAAAATCTCCTTTACTTTCCCAATAACGTTCACCGAATGAAGATGCCTGAACAATATACAATTCTAGTGAATTTCTGTGCAGTCCAGTGCTCTTGAAAAGACCAAGGGAAAATGATTCCACACACGAACACATTCAAATTGCAGTGCTAGAGAAAACTACACATTAATTTTGAAGGATTGAAGGAAGGAATAAGCAGGATAAATATGAAATAAGAGATATTCCTGCCCGTTAGGATATTATAGGTTTTGGACTATGGAGGCAGCTCAACCTGTTTCTGCCATTGCCTATAAATAGCCCATTCACTATACTGACTCGTCATACTGTGTTTTCACAGTAACGAAAGCTTAGATTTCCTTACCAATCTCTATCTTTGTCCACCGTTAACAATAATCAATTGCTCACCTAATCAGCTCACGCTAGACGGATACAAGTTGTCATTCCGTGTTGCTGAGTGAAAAACAATGCCTATTGATAAGTGTGGTTAGGTGAGAAATAAGCGATTCCAGACTCAGTAGCACATCCTGTGTATATGTCATTCTTTGAGAAATTCCGGGCTCTTAAATTATTCCTCTTTTGGAAGTATTGAAATTCCGGGCTCTTAAAATATAAGACCTCTTCCTCCATAATCACACCCACCCAATGACTGTAGGTACCTCTTCCTCCATAATCACACTCACCCAGTGACTGTAGGTACCTCTTTCTCCATTGATTTTCACGTTGGTTTTACCCAACAACATGAAATATTGATGCGTGAAATGATTCGGTGAGGAATTGATTATAGTTAACGGGGAACAAAGACAAACAATGTTAATACCGGGAAATATAAGGAAAGATTGATAATGTGCGTAGAAGTGCCTTTCGGAGAGTGCGCAAAATTTTAGGGAAACATTTGTATAGTTTTATGACATTTTGAATGAGTCATGTTAATGTTGGAGGTATGTAGTTTGGTGATAACAGATGCATTATATGTATTGTTGTGAGTGAGTTTTTGGTGATAATATATTTTTCTTGATGTGTTAGGTTAGGAATATATATAGCCAAAATAATTATCAGGGAGGTTCGTTAGGGAGGTTCGTTGGAGAGAGAGGGGAAAATTATTTGAACCAAGTTTTTTACGAAAAATGAATAAATATTTTTGTACAAATGAGGTGGGCATGCCCCATGCTCGTGTCATGAAACCAAGAATATATCATTGTAACTGAAATATTTTTGATGAAGTGGATATCGACAACACCCTTAGGTGCATCAAGAATGATAGATGACATTTTTGATGACTAAGCTCACTCTGAACCGACGAACAAACAACTATGTGGAGTGTCTATGACTCGGAGGACTTGTTTTCCTATCAAATTCAGAGGTCTTTGGCATCTATAGAGAACTGCAATTGTCGCATAGTAATACCCACCGTAACATGAAATTGTGCTAACGTTGAATGTTATGGCAGCCAATGAAATCATAAAGCAATGAGAATTCTTTTTGTTTTGTCTTAGACTCCACATTTATATGGTAATGAGAGTCAATATACTACCACCTTCCTAGAAATTTTTGATGACGTCAATAGGTAGGGAGGCATGACTGCAAGAAGTGAAGGGCTCCTTGAAATCAACTTGATTAACAGGTGGTATCAAGTACTAGTATGTAGTGAGGGGGACTAATCGGTAACATGGATGAATTTCAAAATGCATGAGACTCAAAAACTGCCTTTGGTTGGGGTTAGAGTGGTGAATGGTAACAACCTTAAAATGTAATCTGGTGTCAGGGGGACGACCAAATATTGGACTAAATTATGTTGAGTTAACAAAGTTGGAAAGAGATGGGAGAATAGGTAAAAACATAGATATTTAGGACAAGGTTGTTTCGGATGCTCGGGGTTTGGCCACTAAAAGAAGATTTTGCAAATATGGTTGTGAAGATTATATTCTCCAACCAAGGGAGACATGGGTTGTTTTTCTAAGTAAAAAATTGCATCTACTGTGATGGAAAAACCTAAATACTTGATGGAAATTAAAAGGTAATTTATACAATTACCAAATAAATAAAGAATGATTTTGATTGATAATACACATAAATAAACGATTTCCTCGAGGAATGATGGCTTGGCCTTGTTGGGGTGAAAGTATTGGGAAGATAACTAGTGGACGGTGGGGGGCCCATTGGTATGTTTTTGTATTAGGTAGATGGATTAAGGATGAATTTGTAGATGGGAAATGATTTTGGGTGAGGTGGACAGATAATGAAAACTTCAAGGTGCATTTAATGTAACAAAAAGAACGTGACTTCGAAGCTCGAAATGGGAAGGCTAGCATTATGATGAGAAGCAACATGAGGTTCATTCTTTAAAGTACAAAAATTGTGAGGACTCTCGATCCTAGGAGGTAGCAACAACATGAGTGTCGATTTTCCAAGGGGAAAATATTTGTTGCACAACTCATGTAGGTGATAATGATATCGCTTGATAGTACCAAAATGCAACAAAGGTGAAGGTATTGAAAAACCAGGTGTGGTGATTCTAAAGGTGTATTTCAGAGGGTGTGACTAGGAGATGCAATTGTTCGTAGAGGGATTGATTAGATGTCAGTTTAAAACATATGCCTAAAGGGGCCATAGGATGGCCATAACTATCTGGGTTATGCTTCTTCGTAACAAGTACCTGCACACATAATCCAAATACCCAACGTGAAAAATAACTAATGATAAATAACATATGATACTATTTGAGAAAAATGATAATGATCACATGTACCTATTCCCGGGGTCTTAGTGATGCCCCCTGGGACTTCTAAATGACATACAAAATAGACAATACCAACATGTAGATGGGAATGTCAGGATTGTGTTGTTGTGGAAGGTGTGAAAAACAAAGATCCTGGACTGTTGTATGGGAGGTTGGAATTTTGGGAGAGAGTGTATATAGGCATGGGGCCCAAAATGTTTCCTCATTTATACCCGCGGTCCTCGTCGAGAGATTCAAGGGTAAGAAATCATTGCTCCATGGGAGTCGTGTGAGGTAAGAACTCAATTGTGGTGCATAATATGGGGATTTCGCACTTGATGGGTAGTACAACTTCGACCGCATAAAAAAGGTGGAATGGTGTAAAGCTAGTGGTGGTCTTTATTAACATGTGATAATCCCATAACACCAAAAACAACATGTGATTCCAGTTGTTTTTTTGTTTGGGGAAAGTTCTAGCGCTCTGGATTTGTGTTTTTATAATTGGAATTTATTGTAGCGTTTTACTAAGTGGATATAGTCATGAAATAAAGTGGGTTAGAAATAACCAACCCTGACCACTTATTGGGTGGTGGACATACCAGAGAGGTATCCTTCGCAAGCACCTATGGAAATCATTCAATACTTTATTAACTTCTTCAATGGCGAGGAAAATATGGAGTATGGTATTTACCCCCCTATGATAAAAAAACATCTACAATGAGGAGGTATCAAGGGGTTGGATGGCAGAACATCGACGATCATGAAGGAGAGATGAGGAACAAATTTTAATCTATGCAGGTACATAAGGATGTCTTCATACCATGGGTTGCCATATGAAATGAAGAAAAGATATTTGTCTGGGAAGTTCTCATTGACGTGGATGTCTTTGGAACTGGTTGGGAGATTAACAATTATCTCTGTGAGAACAAGCACTTTTCTTCTTTTAGGAGTTGTGAACTCTAGATCGTATTCCTGAAGGATTATGATCTAGCAGGTAAACTTAACATTAATTTGGCACTCGCTAAGTATGAATTTCATGGGATTGGAATCTTCGATGACTCTTGTAGTTGAGATAAAGATATAATGGCGCAATTTTTAGACTGTGAGGACAACCTCCAAGGCTAATTTCTCTTCATGATTGTGTTTCAAAGGCGTCCCATAAAGTTTTTTGTTGATCTAGTAAATGACATGCTCACACCCATCATCACCTACCTAGAATAGATCTCATACGACTGGCACCTCTAAGGTTGATAGGTACAGGATATAATCCTTGTCAAAGCATGGACGCCAAAGAAAATACACTACGGATCCCTGGTACATATGCAAGTATGACTAATTTCCATGGACATGAACAATACAGAGTGGATCCATGTGATAAATATAAATTAGCAAGCATGGCCATGAAGAATACACAATGGATCCATGTCAAAGCACATCATGGCTACGAAGAGATACATAGTGGAGATATGTCGCAATATTAAGAACAAAGGATCTCTTGATCCAAGAGAATGAACAAATTGATCCTCTGCAAGTACCAAAGTTAGTGAGGCGACATCATATGATTTGGGAAGGAGCACAAAAGAGGTGGTGCTCGTACTTCACCCAAAATATTCACAATGATCTGTCATGGTAGAAGTCTACACTATGTGAATGGATGATTAGATTTTGAACACAATGAGACATCATTTGATTACCGATCATTGATGCATATCATTAAAAAATGAGATACAACCCATCAATAATAATGATGTATGTCAAGGTACCATGGTACTATCTAAGAAGTGTGAATAAATGAGTTGCGTCGAACACCTGGTAGAAAATATCGAGCATGGGACATTGATGTATTCCCATTGTTAATAGCAAGGGAACCTACCACTGATGACTACGAGTCCCAAGGTACCAAACATAACTCTAGATCCCTCTCCTAGAGAAAGATGTGTTCAATTCGATGGGAGGGAACCCACTAGAAGGAAGAAATTAAGGCATCCTCCATCATCCAACATGAGGGGTGGTGGAAGGCCAAAGATTTGGAAGAGATCAGACGAAGAGACTGATACTTATGATGATGATATTGAACTGGGAAATACAACTTGCAAGGTCAAAGGATAAATGAAAAATGATCGACACAGGTTGAAAATTTTCCCTTGAACATGAGAACAACACATTATATGACCTAGGAAACATGACTATAAACTGGGATACATTTGTGACAGAGGAGGCATCAACAAATGCTCCATATAGTTGGAAGAATAACCAACCAGGGGAAAAAAAACTCAAAATGTGAAGAAGTCTCCTAAAGCCGTACTAAACCCAAAATGATGAGGTATTGACTCAAGATTGTTCTTTTTTAAAGGGAGACAAGACTGCTACCAACAAAAGATATAGATTTTTTCCCATTCTTTTTGCTTTTGTTTTTTTGTTTTTTTTTCTCTTTTTCATGTTATAAAATCCTGAAAAAGAATAAAAAAAAAAATTTATATAGTGCAGGAAACAAGTGTCATGGGAAAGAAAACTAGTTCTAGAGTGCAAGGAACATACCTATGCTCAATGCAAGGAAGCATGTGTAGGATAATGAAACTCAGGGGATGTTCCCTCTAGGGAAAAGGTATCAAGTCGCAAAGGAATAAATTACAAGACTAGAAACTGATAGGAATGTTGTTAAGCCCTAATATTTGCTCATTACCCCTTAATTGGGGCATATTATATTAGTAATGTCATTTTATTTATGTCAGCTTTAGGCCATTAGTTGTAATTATACCTCCTAGTCTCCTATATATACCAAGGAGACATTTTCATTTTGAATCATCTTGTACTTGAACATTTAAGTGGGGTAAAAGGAGGTTGCCCCCTCGAAGAGGCTTATTATCTGAAATTATCTCTTTTTCAAGGTGTTGAGTACTTTTTCTGAGGTTTTTCTATGCTATATTGATGTTTGGTTCTTAACATATGGTATCAGAGCTCAAGGTCTTGGGGTTTCGCTGCTACATTTGAGACACCTTGGATTTTTTTCTATAACTTTTTTTCTACAATGTTTCAGAAGGAACGACTTGGAGGATATTTCGTAGATAGATCAAGATACATTAGGTTAAAAATTTAGCTCCTGAGGCCTTATAATTTTGGAGATACAACCTGTACAAGATAGGGTTCTGGAATCATCCTGAAATGAGTTATTGCGTAATTTTCGCTATAAAAACGTTTCTGTAACATTTCAGACCCTGAACGCCAAAGTATATTTACAGAAATTAGAAAGGTAACTGTGGTAGAAAGTGCAACTTCTGGGTCATCTTGAATTTGTAGATACAACTTCTGTAACATAGGGTATCTGACTAATCCTATTGACTAGTCTCAAGAAGGTGTTCTAGGTAAAAAAATCATAACTTCTTCCTAGAGTATCCAAATTGAGTGGGAATAGTTTCATTGGATCGTGAGCAGTCTGTAGTATTTTTGGTGCCAGTTTCATAATTTTATATTAATTATTTTTGGCGGGGCATGCTATACAAGTGAGATCTCGTGGAAAGGTCAAAAATTGACAAGTTGTGGGGAAGTTACAATAAATTCCACTTGGCACATCCAATTTTGATCAGACCTATGGCATTGCAGAGAAGAAATATCAAAGAACTAAATAAAAGAAAGTTCCATACCCAGAAGGGATGAAACTTGAGAGATACAACAGAAGAAATATTGTCTAGCAGAACCACCTCAAAATCAAGGTTCAAAAGTGATACTTGGCCAACATGCCACCCAAAAAGGGAAATTCTACACCAACTAAGCCTCCAGAAAATCCTACTTGGACTCTTGATGAAG
>ML793434.1:280733-298627 GCA_009831015.1 Picea engelmannii | reverse complement strand
TTCTCCAAATCTTAAAGGACAACCTGACCATGGCACAAAATCACACGAAACAACAAGCAGATCAACATCGTAGTGAAAGAAGTTTTGAAGTAGGGGATTGGGTGTTTTTAAGACTACAACCATACAAACAGATGTCCCTCAAGAAAGCCAAGAAGGATAGTAAATTATCACCAAAGTACTATGGCCCTTATAAGGTGTTGCAAAAGATTGGTACTATGGCATACAAATTGGAGTTGCCTGCATCTTCACGAGGACACCTAGTTTTCCATGTTTCATGCTTAAAGAAGGTTATAGGTGAAAAGATCCCATTTCAAACTATATTTCCAGAACTTGATGAGGAAGGAAAAATCATATCAGAGCCTGAAGCCATCACTGACACAAGAATTCGCCAGTTGAGGAATAGATCCATTTCAGAGTATCTCATTAAATGGAGGAAACTACCGGCTACAGATTCCACTTGGGAAGATGAGTCTTTTATACAGAAGCATCCAGAGTTAATCAAGCATTGCGGACAACACTTTTCTCAAGGGGAGGGACATGCTAAGCCCTAATATTGGCCCATTACCCCTTCATTGGGGCATATTATATTAGTAATGTTATTTTACTTATGTCGGCTTTAGGCCATTAGTTGTAATTATACCTCCTAGTCTCCTATATATACCAAGGAGACATTTTCATTTTGAATCATCTTGTACTTGAACATTTAAGTGGGGTAAAAGGAGGTTTCCCCCTCGAAGAGGCTTATGATTTTAAATTATCTCTTTTTCAAGGTGTTGAGTACTTTTTCTGAGGTTTTTCTATGCTATATTGATGTTTGGTTCTTAACAAATGCATAGGAAATTGGTTCAAAAACAACATGTTGAAGCCGACATTAGGCCTAAAACGTGAGTAGTCAATATGCAGATGCATATACGACTCAAACTTGGGAAGTGAACTTTTATAATGGTATTTTTCATAAGTTTAGTCTCCGGGGCCTGAAAAATATTAAAATCATACCAAGGAGAACTCTTGTGGTCACAATAGGGTTGTAGTATTCCTTTTTTATACATAGTCCAATCGGTCTGGAAAAAGGGTTAAACTTATACCGAAAGGATTCCTCTTCAAAACCTTTTCAACGAGTGTGATAGAGATAAGATCAGTCGACTATATTTTCAATTTTAAGGAGTCTGAAAAGATATTAAGTATGGAATCCCTCATCCTTTTTCATAAATTTAGTCCTCTGAGCCCGAAAGAAGTAAAAAAAAAAAATTAGGAGAACTCTTCTAGCCCGTAGAATAGAGTAATTTTTTTCGTAAGTAGTTTTGTCTAGTCCAAAAAAGGGGTAAAATTGTGTTGGACAGATGTTCCTTCATATCCATTTAACGAGTGTACAAGGAGCAACATCACTCTATAATATTTTTAATTTTAAGGAGTCTGGAAAGATCTTAACTATTGACTCTGTAATGTTTTTGAGGAGTAGCATGCAAGATAGGGGTCCCATAGGAAAAGGCCAAAATGAGAGATAGTAAGAAGCATGAAGTTCAAACGCAAACTCATGGAGGGACTGACCAAGACCCCCGAGCCTAGAAACAGATTTGCAGCATGAGTGCCAGAATGAAAAAGGATTCTATACTAGAGCGTCCATGGAAGGTAGGCTCTACCATTAGTCAAATGATGCTTTTAGTAAAGAGAAAGGTTTCATCGTTTGTTGATGGGGTTGACTCTAGGGTTAGACGACAATGGTAACTAAAAATGAAAAAGTGTGATGGAAATGCACCCTAACCTAAATGCCAGTTATAAACACATTAACTACTCAGAGTCTTGTAAAAGAATCGGCCAATCGATGATAAAGGTACTGGAGAAAAAGTCTAGAAAGCAACGATAATGCTACAAAATTTTGATTACTAGTTGAAAATTTGGAGAAAATAAGGAAACTTTAGGAAGTAGGTTTTCAAAATTTTAATACAATTTGATATATTTACCCATTTACCATTCCATTTTTACCATTTCACCCAAACAACTACCAAAGTGACAAAATCCCTTGGAGATAAAATCCAGAAAACACAAAGATTGGAGCAACTCCACTACTTTCCACCCTAAACAAGTAAGCATTCTCACCTTATCTTGCATTGCAATCATTCATTATATCATTTTTTTTCAAAATTCAAGCTTAAAGTTACTTTTAATAACACAAACCCATGCATCCACAGGCTACCTTAAAGAAACCTATAGATGTTCGTATCTAATGGAAACACCAATTATGGATATTTGTGACTGTTCTAATAAAAGGCGAGGATGCACATAAAAGAATTTGAAAAATTAAAATAACTCAATTTTTTTTGGAAAATGACAGGATGTCCATTCTCTGGAGATAACGTGAACATGAAGAGGTGTATCGAGCAGTGTTCGATAATGACAAGGAAAAACAATCTCTGTGTTCTTCTATTATGTACAATTTTTTAAAGGTTGGTGGCATGAGAGCAGAAAGGAGATTACTAAATCTCCTAATTGACTACTAGAACCTAGATGTCACAGCATTCATGCTCGTTCTACATTCTTTGACCATAGGATTGAAGACAGTTACTTCATTACCAGTTTTTCAAGGAGAGTGGAAGTGCCAAACTTCCAATATCGGGGAGGAGGTTGGAGTATCAATGGCTTCATCAATGAGTATTATGTTTCCGGTACCAAGAAGAGTGGCTCGCAATTGAAAACCAAATAGATAACCAAATTGAGTCTTTGAGTCATATTATACACTCTTGTTAAAATCATGGGATCCAAGTCGTTACATTTGGCATTGCAGGAAAAAATGGATTATGGGGTTGAATGGCTACGCCCTACTATGTATGACTGGAGCATTACTATGCTTAACAACATGAAAGCACAATTGATAGACTACAATCTTAGGAAGGAAAATAATTTTTTCTTCAGTAGTGTCCTATGTACATTCTTCTTCGAGTGGGTGCCCATGATGAGCCTCTGAACACAGATAAGAGGACACTTATGGACATCGTCAGGCATGGTCTGGTGGACCAAACTCATAGCTCTCGTAGGAGGTGGGAAAATGTCCAACCCTTTTGATGATGACTTCTTTGGTTAGTGGGGGCAACAAACTCCCTTCATCGAGCACTACCCATATGCAGGCATTGACTTCACCAATGACCCTGATGTCATCATCCCTATGAGAGATGAGCTACAATGCATATGTAACCTTTCATTTTTTTGTTATTTAATTTTTAATTTTTTTAAACTAATACAATTTATATCTTTTTGTGAGATCCAAAATACTAACAAGTACCTTTCTTTTATGTAGATAGAGCACCCATGAGACCGGAAAATGTCTCGAAACATAACTGGAAAAGAAGAGAGGAGGCATGACCAAGTGATGATGCAATGAGGACTTCACATAGCATGGGCCTATACTTTGAGGCCCTCATGCACAATGTGCCCATGGCTATAATTAACTAACTCCCCATAGGCATGCAATGACATGTCATAAGAGTACCCAGGCCATGGGTCCAATTGTTTTGACATTTTGAAATCATCATAGTTTGTTATGATAGGGTCCATCGTGCTTAGGCCTAGACATATTGTGTTCTTATAGCACAATTTTGTAATTATATAACTTTATATGACCTTCGGGGGCTAGGAGGCCCCAAACTTTGTACCCAATGGATCTCATTTTGATATATATATTTATTTATTTGTGTTATATACATTTTGTGTTTTACTTGCAAAAGTGTATATTTACATGTGACTATGTGTGTTTTACTTTACTGATGATATACATGCCAATATAACACATAATTAGCATAAGCATCATCTAAATCGTTATATCTCCTAGGAACATGCTCTTAAGTAATGAACTCAAAATAACTTTCTAGAAGACATACCCTAAGGAAAAACAATAATAGCACTGGATCTTGAAATCGATACATACCATTCAACTGTGAAACAACCAATTGTGAATACATGAACACTTGGAGGCTATTAACTCCATTTGACAGCATATCTCACAAAAACTCGATAGTTGTGCTATACTTGACAAAGTTGTTAAGAGTTTCCTCGAGACAAACACCTCCAGCGGACACTAGCTGACTAGAAGGTGAATAGATCACCCAAGTAGTTGATTCTAGGTGGAAAGTATGGCGATTGGTGTCATCTACAAATCCAAAGTAAATCAACAACTCCTCAGGCATTTGCGACACAACAGAGGAACATCAATCACTAGCGCAACAAAAGGACCAAAGAAGTAACCAAAGCTACATACACTATAAACAATAAAATACAAGAGCACTAATTCTCAAACCCTCGGGCCTAATCATAGTACTTATTTAGGTAGAGCCCATTTATGAGCTTATACAACCATTGCACTCAAAATACACGAGCTCGTAGGATCCTTTTTCTAAAAACCGTTGCAATACATAAGGGTCGAACCACATGCGGTTGAAATTTACAACCCCTAAGGCATCCTTGTCTTGGTCATAGACCAACATAATAGGTCCCTCGGAGAACACCCTGGGATCGAAAGACTTATCATACTTAGACTTGACTCATTTCTTATGTGCTTCACTTTCTAAAGGTGCATCTTAACGTTTCTCATCGATATGTTCAAGGTAAACTAGGCGTTCTTCGAGATGAGTTGTTTTCGGAAGGAGCTCGACTTCTATCTTGAGAGAAGGAACTTCACATTCAATAGGAAAAATGTTTTCCACACCATGAACAAATTCGAATTGTTATCACCGTAATCATTTTCAAATGGTATCCAAGCCTAAAAAGATTTTAGTGAGGGGTTATATTGTCATGGAGATATGATAAATCAAAGGACCCAGCTATATCTAGCGATGTGTGGAAAAAATAGTGGAGATGAAAATATCAAGACTCGGTGGACCATTGATCCTGAAAGCGGCTCGAATCAACGACTGAGGTGCATATTAGAGATTTAACTAATGTGAAGATTAAGCAATCGAGGGAGGGCCAGGGAAAACCGTCGCAGTTTCATTACAGGATGCATGGCACCCATAGAGGTACATCGAGGGAAAAAGTAGTTTGACTAAAACCACTTCCTCCAACCCTCGATTCTAAAGTTACTCGGAAAATGTGGACCGTATATCCTGAAACAACCCAGATCAACGGTTCAAGCTTATATCAATGATTGAAACAACACAAGGATTAATCGATAGAGGGGGGGGGTGGGGAAAACTACCATGGTTTAAACCATTCACGTGTGGCACTCTCAGAGGCACATTGGGCCAAAAAGAAGTCCACCTAAAACCATTTTCTCCAACCCCCGATGTCAATAGATACCTATAAAAGGAGGAAACCCTCGACATTATTCTACAATAATTTGAAGTTTTCAAATGTTTCGAAATTTGGCACAAAGCTTCCAGTTGAATTTCAAAGCTCAGAATTGAACCAAACTCATGTTTTTCACTGCTTGACAAGTATTCTTCACCATGGTTATGAATCCTGTTGTATTATCTATAAATGAAAAAGAAATCTTCGTCGGGGAGGAAACCCTGATTGATTGAGATTTTAACATTTTCGACAAAGTGATAATGGTCTCACCCTTTTTCGTGTCTAGATTGAATTTGTTGGACAATGTTGGAATGTGGATATGTTTCCTTGAAGCGGCTCTAACCTCCATCATCCCTTACATCATAGAAACAGTCTTTCCATTCCCCAAATTTGTAAGTTGGTGTGCAGAATGTTATTCTCAGGGAGAAATAGTCATTTTAAATAAATTAGGGTCAAAATTTCTCTGTAAGTAGACAGTCCATCACTTTAAAATACTCTCAATATACCAGATGCCTCCCCCATAGTGTCAGAGCCCATTGAGGAACAAAGGATGATCAAAATTTATAGAGAGTGATCGCCCAAAGTTAAAAAATTATTTTTGTAGACCATAGTCAAGCCTTAACATCATTCAAAGAGCATGTTGTTACCTGTTAGTGTAAGCACCATGATTATTGAAGTCCAATGGTTTTGTTCTCTACCAAGCCAAATTTTAGGGTTAGACAATGACAAGTTTGTGGTAGAGGTCATGTTAGGTTTCCTGTTGGTTTGTTTTCTATCTGGTCAGTCAGTCTGTGTCAGTTTTGATGAATTTATTACAGAGAATATACATCAATAGTTGGTCATCTTCAGCTCGTTGAGACACTTCAGATACTACACTCACTTGTTGAGGATGTTTCTGGAATCCAACAAAACCGAATTTCCTGAGACGACTTTTATTTCGACCGAGTGCAAAAGGATCACCATGCTCATCTTCATACAAAATATTATGTCTAGGGTATATAGTCTCATTTTTAGTTCAGATCTACCGAGAGTCCTGGAAGAGATGAAAAGCTCACTACAACCAAATCCAGAGAGCATGGTAGGAGATTGGGTGTTGTTCACACAATCTACTGTGATTTGCATATATGGATACCAGGAAGGACCTTATCTTTTACCAGTTTTTCTAATGCCTAAGATATTCACTTTGGAATTCATAAGACAAAGAATTATCTCAGAGACTGAGCATTTTCTGAAATCACACAAGGATTCTAATCTGAAATTTTCTTTTGTGGTAGGTCCCTTTGTCGTGAAGAGTAAGTCTTGTTTGCCCCAGATTAAATCCAAGTTCAGTGAATTTGGTTTCACATAGTTGCAAGGGAGAAGATATGATCCCCATCAAATCATATCAAATAGAATATTGGCTAGTAGACAAGGTCCCTATGAACATGAACATGTCGAAGGATTCAATGATTTTACCAATATAGAGATCTGTGCGGAAATGGAGGTAACCATGCAGCAAGATCAAAAAAAAAAAAACATAACCAACTCCTTAGCTGAGCCCAACACAAAAACCTTCCCCTAGGTTGATTATCAAATCTCATAAAATGAGTGTTTACAATAAGAGGAGTAGTTTAGAAGCACTAGATACTAGTAGCCACCAAGACACTCTCAAAAGAATGAAAATCAAATCATCATCTCAAGTAGTTGACCTGGAAGAAGAAGAGCTCAAAGGGAAAACATGCATGGAGATGGTAGAGGCTACAACCAAGAACGAAGACACCAGTACAAAAAGAAGGCCACAAAACGAAAGTAGCACAAAGGTCTTTAGGAGTAGGAAATACATATTTTGCCAGACACCTAGGGCAGGGTATCAGTCCAAGGAAGATTTAATGAATTAATATGTTGTGAAATGAAGTATGGAAAAGAGTGAATTAAGAGATCTTTTACTTGAAGTAGAAAGGACTTCTCAGCATAAGGCTTCCTTACTCTCAATTAGGGGTATGGAGAAAAAGACATCTAACATTACAGTGGTTGATGATCATAAGGTCTCCGAGATCAAAATGCACTATGAAAACATTGTTTCCCCCCCGAAAAAGTAAGATTTCATAGGAATGTTAGTGACATGTTATATTCTGATTATCTGATCTTGGCACTAAAAGTTTCAAGGTTAACAACATACGCATCAAAACTAGATGGACAACTGAAACATGAAAAAGTGTCCAACAAATCCTGGATGACACAGGTCAAAAGACTAGAGTCTGAAGGTCCCTAGGGGTTGAAAGCTTCTTTGGATGAAAAGGACAAGAAGATCCAAAGTCTAAATAAAAGGCTGAAGATGTCACCTACAGATCATCCACAGACAACCGAATTTACTACATTAGAATAGGAGAAAGAAATATTCAGACAAGAGGCACTCGATTACAAGGCTAAACTGTTGCAATAGGAGAAAGAAAAAGAGCATTGGTCACTAGCGCAGGTAGCAACATCAAACATGGTAGTCATTATACCTACTAATATAGAGGTTGGATCAAGCGCTAGGGGGTTAGTCCAAGCGATGTCCCAGGTGAGCTTAAAAATAGGTGAGATCAAGAATCTCAAAGAGAACATGGAAAAGATGAAGTAGGAGATGAAAGGGATGAAAAGATGGCTCAACTCCACAGAGAAAATCAAGATTTATAGGAGAAAACTAGGTTAAAGGGAAAGACATTATTGCAGGGGGCCAAACATGTAATATGGGATGCTATTGCCGCAGAGATTGCTAAATTCATGGTTTATCTGATTTTTATCAATGCCAAAGATAATATGGTTGCCACAGATCAGAACAAATGCATTGTTGCAAATGAATTATTAGAAAAGAAGCCCTTGAAGTGGGCCCAAAATGCTATTGATTTACTTAATGTTGTACCAATTACTGAACATCAAACCATTGGTGTGAAAGACAGGATTGCATTGATCATTTCAGCCAGGAGGATTGTTGCTAAGCATAACATACTTGGATCAGTCCGGAACAAATCTATGCAAATGGAATACATGATACAGGAGTTTAGAGACGCTTTTGAAAATGTTTTCACCGAAGGCCTTCTGTCATTCTGGGATGCTAAAGGCTCGTTATAAAAACATGAATACTATCACTCTCTCCTCATTCAATGTAGAATGGACCACTCTAGGTTCGCAGATATGGAAGAAAGTCTAAAAGGCCCGAGTCTGTTAGAGTATTTTGCTATAGATTTTGAAATTTTAAACAAGTTTAAAACAGTGAAGATCAACATAGAAACCATGTCCTATGCTACATGCATTGACTTGGAAATTTTGATTAAATAGATGATGGATTACGAAATCCCCTATGATCCACAATGAAAATAAATTGTGTGGTTGGGTAAGACAAAGTGCAATGTCCCCGGAGCCAGCAGATGATCTCCAGGTGTCACCAGTTTTGCAGATCCAACGGAAGCTCAGAGCGAGATAGATGGCGTAGGATAAGTCGGACAACCGAAAAATTTGTTCATGAATTTGAAATGTTTTATTTTTTCTAATTATTGTAAATCATTTCGTATATAGAAACTGTCAGTCGAAACTGTTACAGAAGATGAAACATTTTGGTTTCAGTTGTTTTTGATCAAATTGTATAAGTACTAAGAGACTTGAAATTGATTAATGTTGGAAGAAGTGCAAGAACACCGTTTTGGTTGTATCAAACCCTATTTGTAAATTTTCTGAATCTGAATTGAATATAAATGCAAAAGATTTTGAAGTCTCTATGAAATGATTCTAACGGGTGGTGATATGAGCTTTGTTTCCCTTCATCGTATGTATTTCCTATAACCTGTCATTTCATTTATGTTTTCTTCTTTTTAAATTGGAGAGTTTAAAGGCCCATAATTCGTCTTGTGATGCTCTTGTCTTAAGCAATTGAAACTATGTGATTGTCTTCTTAACTTATTCAAAATTCATTCCAGTAATTCTCTGATGCAATCATTTCTCCTCTTTATCTTCCTACATTATTTTTAAATTTAAGAATAACTCATATTCATCACCCCATTTATCCTTTTTCCTCTAGAGAGTTCTATCAGTCGATGCATTATTTATGTTCACTTTCAAATAATTTACTCCATATCCCATAGTGTTCCTCCCTTTCTTTGCCAACAACTTTATTAAAAACCCCCAAAACAAGCCAAATCTAGCCACCGATTGCCATAGATATACCCAGTGACATGAGAGAGCCCTCTCTGAGTTGAGAAGGCTAGTGCCTCAGCTCTAAAGCTAGTTGAAACAATTACCTCTATCATTTGTCTATTCATCTGGAAAAAATATATAGAGTGCTAACATTTTGGTGTCGTTGCCGGGGATGAAATAGAAAAAATCTTTCGTGGGAAAAATGACTTAAAGATTTGGTTATATCCTTGAGGGTGATAGTGGATCAAATACCTTATTGGATGAGACTATTATTACCCTGGAGACTCCATTACTTAGTGACCAGTTGCACCATAACTTGTGATATAGAAGTCATGGCTCCTAAGAAAGTTCACACCAAGAGAAATCTAGACCCAAAAGCTGCAATCCTTGTGTCTGACCCTGAAAATATTGTATGTCGAAGAAAATAAAATCTTGTAACCCCAGTATTGGGTCCAGACCGATATCTATCCTTTCCTAGAGATGAAGCGACTAACATCGAAGACCTTGAGTTTGACGTGAAATTTTAACAATCCTTATTCAGAACTAAGTTTGAATCTTTTCTAGGTGAGACTATCTTTGACGATAAGAGATTTCAAGATATGGTTTTAGTCGCATATGTTAAGCCTGTAGTGACCCCTTCTCAGAACCAACATCCAATTCGACCCCTCAGAATAGCTATGCAAGTCATATTTGCGCCCCTCATACTACCCTCTCAACTACATGATTTGCCTCAAGATTACAATCTAAGGATTAAACTATATGATGTCGAAGGTAACGTATTAGCTCAAAAACATTTAGACTAGTTTAATGATTTCATACACTTGGAAGAAGTATACTACGAAGATGTGAAGATGAGACTATTTACGCGAAGAATTGCAAGAGACGTGAGGAAGTGGTTCAGAGCCCTTCCAACGGGTAGTATTCTAAATTTTGAAGCCTTTGAGACAAGCTTCCTTCCAAACTGGGGGGACAAGAAAAATCCCCTTCAATTTTTGACCCAATATAACAATATGAAGAGATCACCTAATGAGACAGTACATGAGTTTTTAGCTAGATTCAGGAAGGTGTATAATTCCATTCCTGATGAAGTAAACCACCCCCCGAGGCTGCTCAACTCAAATATGTTGATTCTTATGAAAGTGACTTTGCTTTATTATTAAGAGAACGAAGGTCCACCACTTTGGACGATATGATGACTGATGCTATAGAGGTAGAAGTGAACCTAATGACTTCAAGGAAGATAAAAACTAATGCTGGAAGAGACACAAATAGAGCTCAAGACAAAGCACAACCTTCAACATATCAAACATCAGAAGACATATTCGAAGCAATGATGAGAAACATGGAGTGTATGATGGAAAGAATGGCTCTAGGCAATAGGCCTAACCCCAGAGACCAAGAAGATGGTCCACCCATAAATCCAAGGAGACCGGCTATTCCACAGATTAGGCAAATAAATCAAGGAAATCAAGAAAATCAAGCAAATCCAACAAATTTGGGAAACCAAGTGAATCAGGGAAACCAGGTAAATCAGGGAAACCAAGGAAATCAAGGGGAACAACAAATCAGGCCTCCCTTCCAAAATAATTATGTAAATGAAGGTTATGATGGATATTTCGAAGATAACATGAACTTTTGTGATGATAAAGAAACAAAGATATTTTTGACCAAAGAAGAACATGACTAGTTCATTGACGCAAATGAAATGTTTCTGCAAGAAGATGAGGAAAGGGCATCAGTGGAAGAAGAAGATTATGAGACTAGACTACAAAACACCATCATGCAATTCCAAAGAAATATAACCACCGGAATCAAAAAGTACCCCCAAACCATCCCAAGCGTAAT
Source organism: Picea engelmannii (assembly GCA_009831015.1). NCBI lineage: Eukaryota > Viridiplantae > Streptophyta > Pinopsida > Pinales > Pinaceae > Picea > Picea engelmannii. Next base: position 287,353 of record ML793434.1, on the reverse strand, counting down.
ACTCCAAATGGGAATCTCTCTAAAGAGGCTCAAAACAATGTACCTTCTTCTAGTTAGACCTAGAAAGATTCTACTGAAAAAGATTCAGCTGCGAAGGACTCCATTGTGAAAGATGTTGTTGCAAAAGATACCATGGAAAAGGGGAAGAAGAAAGAATAACCCCAGGAGAAAATATTAACAAGAAGAGAAATGGTCACCAAAGAAGTAGAAAGGACCCCATCATCTTTTGATTTCGAGAGTGAGATGGCTAAGATAAAAATTCCGGTACCATTTAATGAATTGATCAAGAACATCGAATATAGAGATCAGATCATCAAGATGCTTAAAATGGAACAGAACTATGATACCCTAAACATACAAGATGATCACCCAGCTATCCTATTTGGGCCAAGAGTGGAAGAAGGTAGAGAAAATGAAGAAGTCCCTCCCTTTTATGTCAGTTTGAAAATCCATGACATGATTCTACACAATGCTATGTTGGATTCTGAAGCATCACACAACCTGATGCCAAAGTTAGTCATGGACCAATTAGGTCTCGAGGTCACAAGACCTTACAAATATGTGTTCTCCTTCGATTCAATAAAGGTAAAATTCCTTGGCATGATCAAAGACATGGTCGTTTCTTTGGCACAAATTCTATCAAAGAACATGGTGATGGATGTAGTGGTTACTGATATCCCTCCAAAATTTGCTATGTTTTTGTCCAGATCATGGGCCACAAAATTAAAGGGAACCCTCCAGATGGACATGTCTTATGCTACTATTCTTGTCTTTGGTCAGGAGATAAGATTGTACAGGGAGGTTTTTCTTAAATATATGGTCAAAAATAAATCACAACCTAGAAATCATCCTATATATTCAATGGAGACTGAATTAGGATCTTCCATCTTCATCAATGACCTGTACTCTAAAGAAGAATAAACATGAATCGTTTTAACTAACAAGGACGATCTTAAGGAGCGGATGGAAGAACTTTCACAGCCACAAGATAACACAGAAGACCAGTTGTGGAAAATGAATTTCGATGGATCTACCTATAGAGAAGGAGCTGGAGTTGGCGTATGGATCATCCATCTCGAAGGAGATGCAAAATTGTGTTCCTATAAACTTGTTTTTGAATGCACTAATAACATGGGCGAATATGAAGCATTGATATTGGGATTGAAAGTTTTAGAAGAACTAGGTGCCAAAAGAATTGTTGTGCATGGAGATTCTAAGTTAATTATAAATCAAATCAAGGGAATCTACCAAGAAAAACAACCCAGACTGAGGGCTTATAGGAATCTGGTGTTGGAAATCCTCGAGAAATTTGAAGAATGCAATTTATTGACCATCGCAAGAGAGAAGAATCAGATTGTTGATGCTCTGGCCACTTCCACAACAGTTTTTAGAGTCCCTATCTTCCTTGAGAAAAGATACAAGGTAGAAGTAAAGTACATGCCAACAGTACTAGACAATATGAACCACTGGCAGGTTTTTGAAAATGACAAGCAGATAGAAAGCTTCCTAAAAATGGAGAACGAGTACTAATATGGGACGCTTGGAACGAAGATAAATGTAAACATGGGAAATTTGATCACCTATGGTTGGGCCCGTTCAAAATTACAGCTTACCGTGGGAGAAATACCTATTTGTTTGAAGAAAGTGATGGAAAACTTGTTGGGGAAGGGCCTATGAATGGCAAGTTCCTCAAGCATTACGTTGTTTGAAAAACTAATCACCCCACCATTCATTGTACATAGTCGCTTTGCATTTTTTCTTTACGTGTGAAAGATGAAATAAAAACAGCATGGTTGAAGCCCGAGCTTAAGGGCCTGAGTTGTGCTGAGTAGGTTTAGAGTTTGTGAATAAAGGTAAAAAGATTCAGATCACAGTCATAATATTACAACCCAATGGGTAGGCACTTAGTCTATAGTTCTTTGCTACCTCGCAGGGAGGATAGCATCCCCATTTGGAGCCAATGTTATCACCGTAATAATTTTCAAATGGTATCCGAGCCTAAAAATATTTTAGTGAGGGGTTATATCACCACAGAGGTATGATAAATTAGAGGACCTAGCTATATCTTGCGACATATGCAAAAAATAGAGGACATGAAAAGAGCAAGACTCAGTGGACCATCTATCCTAAAAGCAACCTGGATCAATGGCTGAGGCACATATTGGATATTTAACTAATGTGAAGATTAAGCAATCGAGGGTGGGTTGGGGAAAACCGTTGTAGTTTCATTACAGGATGTGTGGCACCCATAGAGGTACAACAGGGGAAAAAGCAGTCCAACTAAAACCAATTCCTCCAACCCCTAATGACAAAGCCACTGGGAAAACATGGACCGTAGATCCCAAAACAACCCGGATCAACGATTCAAGCTTGTATTGGTGATTGAAACAACACAAGGATTAATTGATAGAGGGAGGGCCAGGGAAAACTACCATGGTTTAAATCATGGATGCATGGCGCCCTTAGAGGCACATCGGGGTGAAAAGAAGTCCACCTGAAACCATTTTATCAAACCCTCAATGTCAATAGATACCTATAAAAGGAGGAAAGCCCCAACATTATTCAACGATAATTTGAAGTTTTGAAACGTTCAAAAATTTGGTGCAAAACTTCCAGTCAAATTGCAAATCTCAAAACTGAACCAGGCTCATGTTTTTTGCCTCTTGAGAAGTATTCTTCACCGTGGATGCCAATCCTGTTGTTTTATCCGTAAATGAACAGGAAATCTTTGCCAGGGAGGAAACCCTAATTGACAGAGATTTTGACGTCTTCAACACAGAGATAACGGTCTCACCTGTTTCTGTGTCTAGATCGAATTTGTTGGACAATTTTGGAACACACATACCTTTCCTTGAAGCAACTCTAACCTACAACATCCCTTACGTCGTAGAAACGGTCTTTCCATTCTGAGAATTTGTAAGATGGTGTGCAGAATGTTATTCTCAGGGAGAAAGAGTCATTTTAAATAAATTAGGGTCAAAAGTTCTATGTAAAGTAGACAGTTCATCACTCTGACATACTCTCAATATACCATATGCCTCCCTCACAGTGTCATAGCCCTTCGAAGAATAGAGGATGATCACAATTTATACAGAGTGCTCGCCTGAAGTTAAAACTTTATTTTTGCAGACCATAGTCAAGCCCAAGCATCATTCAAAGAGCTCGTCGTTACCTGCCAGTGTAAGCGCCATGATTATTGAATTCTAGTGGGTTTGTTCTATGCTAAGTAAAATTTTAGGGTTAGACAATGACAAGTTTGTGGTAGAGGTCATGCTAGGTTTCCTATTAGTTTGTTTTCTATCTAGTCAGTCAGTCTGTGTCAATTTTGATGAATTTATTGCAGAGAATATACATCAACAGCTGGTCAACTTCAGCTTGTTGAGACACTTCAGATACTACACTCACTTGCCGATAATGTTTCCGGAATCCAACAAAACCGAATTTCCTGAGACAACTTTTATTTCGACCGATTTCAAAAATATCACCGTGCTCATCTTCATCAACAGGATTATGCCCAGTGTATACAGTCTCATTTTTTGTTCAGATCTATTGAAAGTTCTGGAAGAGATGAAAATCTCACTATAGCCAAATCGAGAGACCATGGTAGCAAATTGGGTGTTGTTCACACAATCTACTGTGATTTGGGTATATGGATACCAGGAAGGACCTTATCTTTTACTAGTTTTTCTAACGCCTGGGATCTTCTCTTTGGAATTCATAAGACAAAGAATTATCTCATAGACTAAGCATTTTCTAAAATCACATAAGGCTTCTAATCTGAAATTTCCTTTCGTGGTAGGTCCCTTTGTGGTTAAGAGTAAGTCTTGTTTTCCCTAGATTAAATCCAAGGTCTATGAATTTGGTTTCACATATTAGCAAGGGAGAAGATATGATCCCCATCCAATCATATCAAAGAGAATATTGACCAGTAGACAAGATCCCTATGAATAAGAACATGTCGAAGGATTCAATGAGTTGACCAATATAGAGACCTGTGCGAAAATGGAGGTCACCATGCAACAAGATCAAACAAAACAAACAAAACTAGCTCCTCAGTCGACCCCAACACAAAAGCATCCCCCTAAGTTGGTTATAAAAGCTCCTAAAATGAGCATTTATAATAAGAGGAGTAGTTCAAAAGTACTAGATACTAGTAGCCAGCAAGATAATCTCAAAAGAATGAAAATCACATCATCATCTCAAGTAGTTGACCTGGAAGAAGAAGAGATCAAAGGAAAAACATGCATGGAGATGGTAGAGGCTACATCCAAGAAATATGAAACTAGTACATAAAATAGGCCACAAATCAAAAGCAGCACAAAGGTCTTCAGCAGCAGGAAATACATATTTGGCCAGACACCTGGGGCAATGTATCGGTCCAAGAAAGATTTAATGAATTAGTATGATGTGAAAGGAAGTATGGGAAACAATGAAATAAGATATCTTTTACCTGAAGTAGAAATGAATTCTCAGCATAAGGCTTCCTTACTCTTATTCAGGGATGTGGAGAAAAAGACATTTAACATTGTAGTGGTTGATGATGATAAGGTCTCTGAGATCAAAATGCACTATGAAAACATTGTTGCCCCCTGACAAAGTAAGATTTCATAGGAATGCCAGTGACATGTTATATTTTGATTATCTGAGCTTGGCACTAAAAGTTGCAAGGTTAACAACATACACATCAAAACTAGATGGACAACTGAAACAGGAAAAAGTGTCCAGCAAAGCTTGGATGACACAGATCAAAATACTAGAGTTTGAAGGTTCCCAGGGGTTGAAATCTTCTTTGGATGAAAAGGACAAGATGATCCAAAGTCTAAAGAAAAGGCTGAAGATGTCACCTACAGATCATCCACAAACAACAAAATTGACTGCATTGGAACAAGAGAAAGAAATATTCAGACAAGAGGCACTCGATTACAAGGCTAAACTGTTGCAATTGGAGAAAGAGAAAGAGCATTGGTCACTAGCACAATCAACAACAACAAACATGACAGTCATTATACCTACTAATACAAAGGTTGGATCAAGCACTAGGGGGTTAGTCCAAGCTATGTCCCAGGTGAGCTTAAGAATAGGTGAGATTAAGAATCTCAAAGAGAACATGGAAAAGTTGAAGCATGTGATGAAAGTGAAGGATGAAAAGATGGCTCAACTCCATAGATAAAATCAAGATTTGCAAGAGAGAGTGAGCAATCTAAAAACCAGGTTAAAGGGCAAGACGTTATTGCAGGGGGGAAAACATGTAATATGGGATGCTATTGCCACAGAGATTGCTAAATTCAGGGTTTATCTGAATTTTATCAATGAAAAATATAATATGGCTGCCACATCTCAGAACAAATGTGTTGTTGTAAATGAGATATTAGCAAAGAAACCCTTAGAGTGGGCCCGAAATGCTATTGATTTACTGAATGTTGTACCAATTGTTGAACTTAAAACCATTGGTGTGAAAGACAGGGCTGCGTTGATCATTTTATCCAAGAGGATCATTTCTAAGCACAACTTACTTGGATCAGTCCGAAACAAATCTATGCAAATCGAATACAACATACATGAGTTTAGAGATGCTTTTGAAAATTTGTTCGCTACAGGCCTTCTATCATTCTGGGATGGTATAGGCTTGTTATACAATCAAGAAGTGATCTGGATTTATGTAGGAACACAATGAAATGCATAAATACACATAAACGCAGAGATGTAGTGGAAATAAGACTTCATTTCATTAATAACAAATGACTGAAATATGCTTACAGACAGAATGGAAATAAACTAGCTAGGGCGCTGGTAGCTTATCTCTGAGAAGAGATGTGGCTGCTACTCGCATCCATGAGAAGATGATTACAATGAGGCTCTGAAGGCCCTTTTACAATAAACAGGAACGCCAAAAGTCCTAAACATCCAAAAACCTAACCCTGGGAGATGAAGCACCAAAAGTCATGTGGGCCCCGTTTGGGTAAGTTGGTGCATCAACTTCCCGGGGTTGTAACTTTTGCATATGATCTTCGTTTTAGGCGTATGATAGCTCATTGGAAAGATCTATCCAAGGCCTACAATTATTGAGAAAAAATAGCATCGTTAGATGCTATTTTGCAACATAAACATACCCAAAAAAACATCGTTTGGAGCCTCAAAATGGCCCCAAAAGTTCAGGACCCAAAAAAACTGCTAAAAATAGTAAACTATCGAAAATTGAAAAACTGAAAGAAGCAATGGTGGGGGTTCAAGTGGAATAGGTGGGTGGCCACCAATATCCGCTTGGATCATTCCTCCCCCCTTAGGAAGCAATGGTCCCCATTGCATTGAGTTCCTCCATGAGATGAGGAAACTTCTGCTGAACTTCGTCCTTGGTGAGCCATTTGCCTTGGTGAAGGAGTTGGCCTGCTTTGACAACTCGATATAGCGGTATCCTTTGTTTTTGGGTGTGCTTGATCTGTGTATCCATGATTTGATTAGTTCTGGCTTGTTCCATGTAGTCTGGATTTAACTTTGTTGGTGTGAGTTGTTCTTCCATGTCGGATGTGTCTAGTAGAGGTGGAAAGTAGGGCCGAAGGTGGTCCACATTGAACACTGGGTGCAGACCAAGGAATGGTGGAATGCTGAGCTCAAAGGAATTT
>ML793434.1:242080-276554 GCA_009831015.1 Picea engelmannii | reverse complement strand
GCATCTATTTGGCCGTCAAATATGGGAATGTCAAAGTTTACTTGTACCTTAAAAGGAGTGGCACCTCCAGAGTGGCTTCTGGATGTCGATGCACCGCCAGTCGGAATCCGTTGAAGAATCTGGGCAAATTTGTCCATCATCGCATTCCTTTGTTTATCAAGGGCCTCCTCGAGCAACATTTTGATAGGATCTCCTGCTCCCTCATATTTCTTTTCTTCCCCCATGGGCGGTCGTCGGGGTTTGCGAGGCTGATCTCGCAAAGGTTCAACCAGATCGAGTCCCAACTCCCTATACCCTGATCTCGTTGGGGACATGCAAAGAAGGATCGAGAATGAACAGACCACTCTGATACCACTGATCTGAATTTATGTAGGAACACAATGAAATGCAGAAATACACATAAACGCAGAGATGCAGCGGAAATAAGACTTCATTTCATTAATAACAAATGACTGAAATATGCTTACAGACAGAATGGAAATAAACTAGCTAGGGCGCTGGTAGATTATCTCTGAGAAGAAATGTGGCTACTACTCGCATCCGTGAGAAGATGATTACAATGAGGCTCTGAAGGCCCTTTTACAATAAACAACAACGCCAAAAGTCCTAAACATCCAAAAACCTAACCCTGGCAGATGAAGCACGAAAAGTCATGTGGGCCCCGTTTGGGTAAGTTGGTGCATCAACTTCCCAGGGTTGTAACTTTTGCATATGATCTCTGTTTTAGGCGTATGATAGCTCATTGGAAAGATATATCCAAGGCCTACAATGCTCAAAACAAAATAGCATCATTAGATGCTATTTTGCAACAGCAACATACCCAAAAAAATATCGTTTGGGGCCTCAAAATGGCCCTGGAAGTTCAGGACCTGAAAAAACTGCTAAAAATAGTAAACTATCGAAAACTAAAAAACTGAAAGAAGCAATGGTGGGGGTTCAAGTGGAATAGGTGGGTGGCCACCAATATCCACTTGGATCAAGAAGATTATCACTCTCTCCCCATGCAATGTAGAATGGAACAATCTAAGTTCGAGGATATGGAAGAAATTCTGAAAGTTCTGAGTCTAGTAGAGGTTTTGGCTACAGATTTCAAAATTTTAAACAAGTTTAAAACAATGAAGGTCAGCATGCCAACCATGCCCTATGCTACATGCATTGACCTAGAAATTCTGATTAAAGAGATGATGGATTACAAAATCCCCTCTGATCCACAATGGAAATAAATCGTGCGGTTGGGTAAGACAAAGTGTAACGTCCCCATAGCCAACAAATGATCTCCGGGTGTCACCGGTTTTGTAGATCCAGCAGAAGCTCAGAGTGAGACAGATGGCACAGAAGAAGTCCGCTAGCCAGAAAATTTGTTCATGAATTTGAAACGTTTTCTTTTTGCTAATTATTGTAAATCGTTTCATATACAGAAACTGTTAGTCAAAATTGTTATAGAAGTTGAAACGTTTCAGTTTCAGTTGTTTTTTATCAAAATGTATAAGTACTAAGAGAATTGAAATTGATTAATGTTGGCAGAAGTGCAAGAGCACCTTTTTGGTTGTATCTAACCCTATTTGTAAATTTTCTAAATCTGAATTGAATATAAATGCAAAAGATTTTGAAGTCTCTATGAAAAGATTCTAACCGGTGGTGATATGAGCTTTGTTTCCCTTCATCGTATGTATTTCCTATAACCTATCATTTCATTTACATTTTCTTCTATTTAAATTGGAGAGTTTAAAGGCCCAGAATTCATCTTGTACGCTCTTGGCTTAAGCAATTGAAACTATGTGATTGTCTTCTTAACTTATTCAGAATTTATTCAAGTAATGATCTGATGCAGTTATTTGTCCTCTTTATATTCCTACATCCTTTTTAAATTTAAGAATAACTTAGATTCATCTCCCCATTTAGCCTTTGTCCTCTGGAGAGTTCTATCAGTTGATACATTGTTTTTGTTCACTTTCAGAATTTTGACTCCATAGCCCATAGTGTTACTCCCCTCCTTTTCCAACAAATTTATTAAAAACCCCCAAAACAAACCAAATCTAGCCACCGATTTCCATAGATATACTCAGTGACATGAGAGAGCCCTCTCTGCGTTAAGAAGGCTAGTGCCTCATCTCTAACGCTGGTTGAAACAATTACCTCTGTCACTTGTCTATTCAACTGAACAAAATCTACAGAGTGATAACATAAACAGTGAGAAACTAGTGGTAGTTTTGAATGAGTTCTGGTAATCCCACAAGGTCGGGTAAAGAATTAAGTGTCAGTTCGTTCGGGTGGAATTAACTGTTCTTCTCAGTATCATTTTTAATGAGTTTTTGATGGATTCAACTTAACCGTTAGCCTAGGGGTAGTAGGGAGGCCAGTGTTCTTGCCTAAACCCGATTTTTTATACTAATTCCGACATCATGTGGTTATGAAAGTGACTTCCATGGTCAGTGACAATCTCTCTCGGAACCTCGAACCTAGCTATGACCTGATTGAATATGAATAGTGTTGGTGTCTTCCCATCATTACAAAATGTTGGCATAGCCTCGACCCACTTAGTAAAGTAGTCGATGGATACAATGATGTAACGATTTCCATATTGATGACATTTTTTTTCAACAAGACTTGGTCGACAAAGCATTGCTAGGCTCCCCCCTCATTCTGTAATTTCTTGCGCAAAGTTGTACACACTCCCACTGAGTTATCACTACACATTCAAGAAAGATTACATGTTCATTCAAATGGAAGCAAATTCATTACAAGTTGTTAGTGCATGGTTCTTGTCAAAACTATCATGACTCTCAACCTATGTTTCAAAGTACCTATTCCATTTCTCACTCATAACCTTCCTATTTTGACACTTTTGCACTCATAGGATATCCTCCTGCCTCTCCTTTCCTAAATATTCTTCCATGTTTTAAAGTGATTACCTTGACATTTTTCCTTATCAAAAAACAAAATTATATATTTTATTATAAGCGTTATTTTAGTTTTCTCCTTTCCTAAATATTCTTCCATGTTTTAAAGTGATTACCTTGACATTTTTCCTTATCAAAAAACAAAATTATATATTTTATTATAAGCGTTATTTTAGTTAAAACCAACATTTAACCTTAACTTCACTGCCAATTAATCCACCCCATATTGAAAATTAATTATATAAAATCCCTTACCGTCATACAAATCTTTATGTTCCATGACTCACTTTACCTTATTTTTTTAATAAAGGTAAAGTAAACAATTTTTAAAATTTCATGTCATACTATTTCCTTGCATGACCCACGTTTCCTTAATGTATCCCATGTCTTTTCTGAGATATTTAAATTATGATGATAATTATACCAACATTTCCTTGGAGTTTGATTTTAACTTGTTTAAAATTCCTTTGCCACATCATAAAGGAAAAAGGAATATCATTATGGTTTAATAAAAAAATGAGAGAGTTTTTATAAGACATCAAACCTCACACTACCTGGAGCATTTGTAGGAAAGGGTCCAAGTGGAGATTATAAAGTCGTTATTATCGTATTCAACATATTCAGTGTGTCTGGGCGAACTGCTAGGTTAACAACATCCTACCTTGCCAATGTTATTTGTAGTCTCCCCACGATTGACAATTAATGAGTTGATATGGAGCTTTACTATGCGATTTAAGCAAGACATAGACTATTATTCAAAGAGTTGTCCCTATGTTAGCAGATCCTCGACTGAATTCATCAACACAACGAATGAGTCTGTGCATCGGATCATGGTAAAATAGCAGGGAAAATTAAACCTCATGATTGAATTGTTATATGACAGAAATTTCATAGCACCCTTGCCACTTAACGTGAAGGATTTTTTATGATATCTCCTACTTCAACAAGCAGTTCCTCCTTGCCTCTGGATCTGGAGGTATTCTTTTAATTTTATGGCTCTAAAAGAGCTGAAAGTCGGGGCTATACTGTGCTGGGATTAGCCGCGTTGTTGCTAAAGTTGTTAGTGATTGGAAATCAATATCAGATTGATGGAGTTCCCCTCATCAGGTGCATTAGAACACTTCGACGAGATAGTCTTCCTAACAATTAGAGCCCGAGTGTGGGCTTCCCAACCTTCAAGAACGCGTGAAGGATCTACTGGTACAAGCGAATTCGATTGTGTTGATTAAATTATCACTCTCTATTTTTTTAAAACAGTGACGAGGTTTCAAAACGAAAATTCAGGAGTTATTATAAAAAAATATCAAGAAAATGAAAATAACGGACAGAAAAACTCATATAGATAAAAAGTGTAATTGTTGTACCTCAAAATAAGGCGTATACATGAAATTAATAACGAGCTTTTTAGTTGAATGGTTCAAGACAGTTCACCAGGGAAGTTCATTCCAGAACTACACTAACTACTCAGCCAATCATTTAAAGAAAACAGCGCGCAGCCATTTAGCAGGAGATGGTTATGAGGACAGAAATTTCCGAATGGGGAAAGTTAGAAAAATTCAGAGAGAAAACTTAGGCAGAATTTTCAAAGAATAGTATTATGCGAGTGTTGGAGGACTTTTTCATTTGATTCTTTTCTTACATTTTTAACAGAGATTGACAGTATCGTGGGCAGCAGGGGTTTTGCAAATCAGCGAAAGGGATAAGTCAGGATGAGCTTACTGATCTTCACAAGGTAAAGGTTTACTTGTCAGTTGATGTATTAAGGCTTGAATGTATTCGACGCTAATCCATTTTGTTGGGTATGTGTTATATTTTTTGGAAGAGCCCCCGCCCGGGGGTTGGGGGGCAGTGCTCCCGAAAAAAAAAAAAAATTGCATTGAGACCGCATTATATTTAGGGGGTTTTTCGGCACATGGTTTCTTTGGCGGTGGTTTTCTATTTCCGGTTAAGGAGTTAGGGTCTTTGACTAATCCAAATCATTGGGTTAGGGCTTGGGATGTTGTTGACTCCTATATGTATTTTGTATTGTAAACATTGTAACAATGATGAATAATATAGAATACGTTGGTTTCCCGGTTTGGGTTTAGAGGGGAAAAATCTTTGTGTAATGTTTTTATTTGTCATTGTATTTTTTCTATTCTTTTTCTGAATATATGTTTTCAATAGATATTGTACAAGGTTAGAATTTACAGATTTCTATATGGAGGTTTCCTCTTTGTGATTCGCTACCATTGCTTTATCTCACTTCTAACTCACCTTTCTTTTCCCTTTTCATGCTTGGTCTTTCTATTGTACGTTGCATCTAGAATGGCTAAAGACCAGATACCTGACCCTAGTCTAAGCAAAGACTTGCTGACCCTAGTCTAAGCAAAGACTTGCAGATTTTGAAGATTTATGACTTTGTATAAACCAATTCTTTTTTACTCTAGAATATTTTTTTTAATTTTTCTTTAAAGTCCTTAATTTTCCTATTCTTTATTTATTAAACACTTTGATTTCAAAATAAAATAAAATAAAATAAATAAAATCTTGAAAGAATAAACAAAACTAGTTTATATTGTAAATATTCATGTTTATAAATTTTTACTAATTGATTGATATAAACTTTGGTTTATTTTACTATTTTAATTTTATTACTTCATCCTAATTTATAAATTAAAAAATCATATCATAAAACAAATATCACTTTTATATATACTTCAAACTAATATATGTAATAAGATTTTTTTAATATGGGCATAGTCTTTTTTTTATTATTTCAAACTAATATATGGGCATAGTCTTTTTTTTTATTATTTTACTATTTAGATTTTTTTTTATTACATATTAATTCATAAATGAAATTATAAAATGTTATATCATTAAAAAAAAGTTACGTAATGATTTTTTCATGTAATTAAATTACTTTAAAATTAATATTGTTTATTAATTTTCTTTAGTTTTAGTTAATTTAGTTTTAGTTTTTTTGTCTAAAATAAAAACAAAAATATTGTATTTTTATTTTTTCTATTTTTATTTTTTTTATTAATTTAATTTTGTCACTATAAATGTATAAACTTCACATAAAAGTTATTAAAATTGTAAATACCATAAAAATTATAAAATCGCAAAAAAATTAAATATTGTTAAAAGGTTAAATTGTAATGCAAAGTAATTCATGCTTGAACTACAGGTTAGGGTAAAATTGGCCTAGAGTTCAATGCACTTTCTTGTTTGGGGCTTAAACCTTAGAGTAACATTTCCGTCTCTTCTCACCTAACCTCGCGAGAGGTTGAACATGTTGATGTTGGAGACTCTCTAGTCTATCGGTGTCAACATATTTTTGGTGACCATACTAGGGAGAACTGTTCAATGGTTCCTTCCTAGTTTTTGTTTTAATTATTTTGATTTTTTTCCCTTCCTATACCTCAATGTCTCAACTGATTGGAAGCATGTTTGGTGGTTATAACCCTGTGGTTTCAGTTACTAACCCTGGGAAATTCGTTCACAAGTGTGGACTGTTTGAGTTTGATAAAGAACTAAACAATTATCATTGGTTTGTGCCCACTCCCTTGAAGTTCGCTCACCTGGTGAACTCATTAGCTCACAAATTGAAGGATCATTTGCCTCTCTTTCATGGAGATGGAACTATTATAATAATTGAACATCTTTGTGCGTTTTCGAATGCTTGCACCATTCTCAGAGTAAATAATAATGATAGATGCATGCTTTTGTTCATGAATTCACTTCAGGGCTATGCCTCCTCTTTATTTAAAAATCTTCCCGGTGAGTGCATTTCTACCTGGTTTGAGTTATCTTACTGGTTTACTTCTATCTTTGGGCATTTGGATAATCCTTATGAGCATCTTAAGAGATTTAATCAGTTAAGTATGGAGGACAATGGGAGCATTCTTACTTTTAATCTTCAGTTTATCAAGTTATACAATTTAATTCATACTCCCATTCCCCCTACCAATTTGGCTGCCCTATTACATTACTATGAACTTATACCTCCTCTTTATCGATGGCAGTTAGAAGAAAAGAATTTTCAAAACCTAGAGCTATCCCTATCCACTTGCCTCAACTTCGAAGAAAAAATCCATAGAAAAGGTTACTCATTTGGTGTTTATGATTCACATCAGGAGTTGTCTTCTTTAATCCCCGTCATTAAGAGCTTACAAGATCTCTTCTTCTTCCTTGAATCTCAATCTTTAGATCATGTTGGGAGTATCTCTTGTGAGCCCTCCCTCTTAGGGCCTATTTATGATGAATTCACTACTTGTGGTCAAGAGAGTGGATGTGAAGAGGATCATGATTATATTATGATGCTTAATGACCAATCCACCTCTCACACACTTCCTAAACCTCATAAAGAAACTCAAACCCTAAATCATCTTTCATCTCGAGCCTTTTATCTACACTCATACAATGGAAATTTTGATTATGCAAATGAATAATTCAATCTTAACCATGTTAAACCAATTTATGACACATTTTTATTTGTCAAGGATGCTAATGAGTGGTCAAATGTTGTAGACCAGCATGACTTTAATGATATAGATGAGGATTCCTCTTTTGAATATGATTATGAGTTTAATCAAGATCTTAACTTGTATAAAATTGTTGCTAATCCTTTGTTCCAATAAAGAGAGGGTAAAGAGTCTGACACCATCGAGCATGCCCCTCTTAGGTGTGATATTTATTTCAATGATAGTGGCTATTGTAGGGGCATTCTTATGTTTCTTAATCCTTGCTATGAATCTTCTTTGCATCATGAAAATCATGTTCCTGGTAGAAAGGTACCTAGAGGTGATATTAATTTGTTTGAGGAATTCATGAATCATCCCTTTAAGGTACAAACCCTAAACCTTAAATCTAATTCAATCAATACCTTCATCATTACTGGCAAAGCATATGTTGGTTGGCATGTCTTAGAGGTTGGTGGTCGTTTCTTTTTGAGATTGATTAATGGTATCTCTGCACCATACACATCTATTGGTTGGCATTTTGGTAGTCCCTCCATGAAAAAAATTGTCAGAGTCTTAAGACCTGTATGCAAAGAAGGTGACACATTCCTGTATGATAAATTTCATCAGACTCGAATCCAAGCTAATGGATTGTTTCCTCTGTAAATAAATAAACAAAAAAAAAATTAACAAAAATTTTCGAGAAAGTCTAGATTAGTTTTGGGTTGAATTCGCATTTACTTAGTTTATTTTCTCACTTTTATTCCTTTCTCTTTCTTTTTATTTTTTTCCCTTTTTGACAGTCAGATGTGATGGAGCAATGATTGGTGATATTAAAAGGTAGGCTATATGTATATTTTTAACTGATAGACCAAAAGTTTTTTGGTGGACAACAGACTTGCAGGTGAACTAAGTTGCCTTCCTTTGTCATAATTTCTCACATGTCTACCATTCTCTTACTACGTTGGACATCCTCGCTCGTCACGTTCGTCAGTCCTATCCCCATCTTCCTTTTTTCCCTGTCTCTATCCCCTTCATTTCGAGATGCCTCCAGCATACACATTGTGGATGCTCAATGTTTTGGGTCTTTTCCTAAACACACATCCATGATATTTTTCTATCCTTGTAATCATTTTTGTCAATGTCTAAAGAGTTGTCCCTTCAAGTTATACAACAGGACCAAACCCCCTCATACTTACAACTTTCCATGAGTTATTCCACAAAGTCTCGATCCATGAATCCCTTGACCTCCATCGTGTCTCCCCCTGTTGTATAACATGGTCCACCTAACCCTATAGGCCTCTTCTTATCCCACATCGAGTCATCCTCGGTCCTACAATTACCCTTCCCTTTCCCTTCCTTCAAAGAATCAAGGATCGTAAGTTTATTGTTTCAAGTCATACACCACTGTAAGCGACATGCATCTGTTGGTTGGAAATTGTTGATGACGATTTTTGTCAACATGACTTATCCGCAAAGCGCTGCCAAGCTCCCCCCTGATTCTACAATTTCTTGCACAAAGTTGTATGCACTTTTGATGAGTTACCACTACACATTCAAGGAAGATTACATGATCATTCAAATGGAAGCAATTTCATTACAAGTTACTAGTGCATGATTCTTTTCAAAACTATCATAGCTCTCAACCTATGATTCAATGTACCTACTATTCCATTTCTCACTCATAACTTGCCTATTTTTTCACTCATGAGATATCCTCATACCTCTCCTTTCCTAAGTGATGCAGGAGCATCTCTGACATCAAGCGAGCCAGCGCGGAGACAATCAGACAGCTGGACAAGTGCCAGCACAAGTTTTGAAAACACCTTGAAGTTGTTGCATGATCTTAAATGAGCCATTAAGATGAGGCTTACTTGCATATTGTAATGGACCTTGAGCAGATTTCTCTCGTCCTTAGTAGATAGATGACATTTAAAGTAGCTAATGCAGGTAGATAGAAATTTAATTCTAGATTAGACTGTTCGAGAGCACAAGAGGGAAAAAAGATATAAACACCCTCATTGTGCATTTGTGTTATTATTGAAGCAGGAAGAGCATAGAAGAGAAGCAGAGAGATGTGGAAGAACACCCATGTACAGAGCTTGAATTAATAGAAGAGGTTAATTTAAATCCATGGTTTTGTGTTTGTTCTTTGTGTATGTATGTTGAATGCTATGCTCATGAGTATTTACTTCCTGTTATGCATTTTCTTTATATGTTATGTGTGAATGATTTCTTATTGAGTGTTTGAAATCTGAGAAAGGAAGTAGGAGAAATGAGTTTCAATTGTTTCTCTATCTGAGCAAGGATTCCTACAAGGAGTGTAGCTGAAGTCATCCACAAAGAGTGGATTGACAGAAGGCTCAGATAGTTTAACTCTTGTTCTCGTTCACCCAGAAGTGAAATTGGGTTATAGGAGCTGTGCAAATAGTGCGCAGGCTAAGGAAAGTCTTAGTTGTGAATCTGAGTGGAGCATTGAAGGACTGTTGCTGCAGGTGTGCGTAGGGTCGAAGGAATTCAAGCACTTGAAGTGTTTGAAAATCTGCCACAAGG
The DNA here is from genome assembly GCA_009831015.1 of Picea engelmannii. Taxonomy (NCBI): domain Eukaryota; kingdom Viridiplantae; phylum Streptophyta; class Pinopsida; order Pinales; family Pinaceae; genus Picea; species Picea engelmannii. The sequence goes on along the minus strand of ML793434.1, from coordinate 266,656 downwards.
AGTGCATGCAAGGACCCTCTTTAAGGCTCGAAGTTGTGAAAATCTTAGGAGGGATAAGACCTTCAAATCTGTTGAAGGATCACATAGGAAGTTAGTGTCGTGAAGTGTTTAAATAGACGTTGCAAGTTTGTGTGCAGAAGGACAAATTATTGAGGAGGAACACTTGGTCCTCTGTAGAAATCATCAAAGGGAAGAGATCGACAGTCAGGAATCAGTGGGGAGGATTAGCGAAACCCCGCCAGCCATCAGATCTGCCAGAGAAGCGAGGAGGATATAGTTACGTCCGGAGTTTAAGTTCAAGGGATTGTGGACCATCGGATCTGCCCATAGTTACCTGTCAACCGTCCGATTTGATAGGAGTTGCATAGGGTTTAAGCCTTCCTGAGAAGAGGAGAAAATATTGAAAGGCATCGGGATATTAAGGCATCGGGAATTCAGAGGTCAAGAATTCGAGACCTTTTTGAGTCTCGCAACAACAAAGGGATCATACCCATGGATCTTAGGTAAGACACATGTTGGTTGACCGATCGATCGGAGATTTGGTCATCAGGGTTCATAGGAGTGAGTGGTTTTGATTTTTCATTTGGCGAAGTCTAAGGTTCGATCTGAACTGCCCATCATTTGGGATGCGCGTCGGAAGATCTGAAGAAGTCAGGGTTCGTAAATTCGAGAGTCCTGGAGACAAGGGAAACGTTGCATCAGGAATCATGATATCGCAAAACGCGATATCTCGACATCTAAAGGAGCATGGGGCCATAGGAGTCGATGAGAGGACAGGTGGCATACTATTTCGGAATTCGGGGAAAGGAAAGTTCCAAAACCATAGACATCAGGATTCATGATATAGCGAAGTCTGAAATCCCGACGAGGTGACAGGGACGTGGACAGGTCAAACTCGTGAGCACATCGGAGGTTCGGTGTATCGAAGATCGGGGGTCGGTAAAGCAATTTGTTTTGGACATCGCAAGTGTCAAAATCCCTATAGGAGGAACCCCGATAGAAAATTAAAAGGTCATCATTGGCTTACATCAGATTTCGAAGAATCGCGAGAAACAAATGTGTGACCACAGGACTCGCAAAGTCGCAAAGTATGATTTCCAGATAGAAGAAAGGGAGATCCCGTGAAAGAGTTGTTGTGGGTGAAAATTTCCCGATAGGGAAATAGAAGAGCCTTTCAGTTCTTCGGGTCGAAGAAGGAGGAAAGATCCGATGAGGGGACGTGCCTGAGGAGCGTGCCTGCGTCAAGTGGTATCGTGGCCCAAGAAGGAGTCTTTACTTTCTATAGCAGAGAAGGGAAGGATTCACCATGCTGCCAAGGAGAAGGGATAGGCAATCAACCGACCCAGAGGAAAGGGAAAACCCAAGAAGAAGGGGTAGGCAAGTGCAGAATCCAGAAATAGAGAGGGAAATGCGTGATCTACGAGCCAGACTCGAAGACATGGAGACAGCACAAAGATGCACAGTTGGCATTGGGGATCTTAGTGATTTCGAAAGTGAAGTTGAAGCTGAACGTGAAAAAGAAGTTGCATCTGAGGATGCAGCAAATGAACGTTTAATCCAAGCTATGTCAAGGATGGGTGCAAAAAAAAAGATGGAAATTCCAGTTTATGAGGGAAACTTGGATGCAGAAGAGCTTCTAGACTGGATTAGAGCTCTTGACACATACTTAGACTATGAAGATGTGGAAGAAGATAAGAAGGTCAGGCATGTTGTCACGATGTTAAAGGGACATGCAGCATTGTGGTGGGATGAGCTACAAGCTGATAGACATTGCAAGGGCAAGCAAAAGATCAAAAGCTGGGATAGGATGATTGCGAAGATGAAAGAAAAATTCATCCCTAGGGACTATCAAATTACTCTGTTCAGGAGAATGCATAACCTGAGACAGAAGTTGATGATAGTGAAAGAATGCACTGAGGAATTCTACATACTGAACATCAGACCAGGTCATCAGGAGAGCGATGATGAGAAAGTTGTCAGATACATGAATGGTCTGAAATACGACATTGAGGATGAGATGAGCATGGTAACCATCCAAACTGTGGAGGATACTAATCAGATGGCTATGAAAGCTGAAGAGAAGCTGAGCCGAAAACAAATTCAGAGGGGCCGAGGTAGAAGTCATCCCAGAGGTAATTTAGTTGCCGAGGACAAATTCTAGAAGCCCAAGGAGGACTAGAAGAAACCTCCAACTCGAATTGAGAGAGGTGGAACCTCACAGAGAGGGCCATATGTTGAACAGAGAGGACAACATACTGAGCAGAGGGGAGATTATGTTGACAACAACACTTTTCCTTGTACTAGAGGTAGAGGAAGAGGAAGAGGTGGAGTAATCACATGCTTCACATGTGGAAAGAATGGGAACAAGTCCTATGAGTGTCCAGAGAAAAACAAGGACATTGGAGAAACTCACATCGTCGAAGCACAGAGGTGGGATGTTGAGGAAGAAGACGTTGAAGGTGGAAGATTGCTCACGATGCGAAAAGCCCTTTTAACACCTAAGAAGGAGGTGGAGAGTTCATTCCAAAGGACCAGACTTTTTAGGACTGCTTGCAAGACCAAGGACAAGGTGTGCAAGGTCATTATAGACAACGGTAGCACAGATAATCTCGTTTCGACCGAGATGGTAGAGAAGGTGGAGCTAGGGATGATTGATCATCCGAGCCCATAGAGAATTTCATGGCTACAGAAGGGACACCAGGTAAATGTCACTAAACAATGTTTAGTTGAATTCAAGATAGGTGGATATAATGATAAAATCTTGTGTGATGTTATTCCTATGGATCTTTGTCATCTATTGTTGGGTAGACTGTGGCAATATGATAGAAATGTGATTCATGATGGGAGGATGAATACATATACCTTAGAAAAGAATGGGAGGACTCATATGTTGCTTCCAATTAAGGATAAGGAGGTAAAACCAGAAGTAAGTAACACTGTACTTCTCATGAGTGGGAAGGAACTACTTACTGAGGTGAAGAAGAAAGAATAACCGCAATTCTTTGTGGTCAGGAAACCGAGGATTGTTCTGACTAGCACAAGGGTAGATGATTTGCCAAGAGAAGTTCAGGAACTGCCGGAAGAGTTCGCTGACATAGTAGTGGACGAATTACCTCGTTCGTTGCCACTGATGAGAAGTGTGAGTCATCATATCAATCTCATACCAAGATCTAGTTTGCCAAATAAATCCGCGTATAGATTGACACCGCAAGAGAATGAAGAGGTCAAAAAACAAGTCCAGGAGTTGTTGGACAAACATTTGGTCAGGGAAAGCTTGAGTCCATGTGTTGTTCCAACAATACTCAGTCCAAAGAAAGACGAAGGATAGAGGATGTGTACTAACTCGAGGGCAATCAACAAGATAACGATCAGGTACAGATTTCCATTGCCGAGGATGGATGATTTAATGAATTGCTTAAGTGGAGAAAAGTATTTTTCAAAGATCGATTTGAAAAGCGGATATCATCAGATTCGCATGAGAGAAGGTGATGAGTGGAAGATAGCATTCAAAACAAATGAAGGGCTGTATGAATGGCTTGTTATGCTGCTTGGCTTAACAAATGTGCCAAGTACCTTCATGAGGTTGATGAACGATGTCCTGAGGGAGTTCATGGGGAAATTTGTCATTGTGTATTTGGATGACATACTGATCTACAATAGATCAGTGGGTGAACACTTAAAGTATTTGCCTACAGTGATGAAGAAGCTACAATAGGAGAAGTTGTTGATAAACATGAAGAAATCCTCATTTATGAAGACAAAGCTCATTTACTTGGGATTTGTTATTTCGGAAAATGAGTTGAGGATGGACCCAGATAAGGTGGAGGTAATTAAAAATTGGCCATCACCGAGGAATATATTTGAGGTGATAACTTTTCACGGATTGGCTAGTTTCTACCGAAAGTTCATCAGGAATTTAAGTGGAATTAGTGCAACAATGATGGACACAGTGAAGAAAAGACATAAATCTTTTCACTGGATGGAAGAGAATGAGAAGAGTTTCAATCTATTGAAACGGAAGATCACGAAACAACCAATTTTGGTATTGTTGGATTTTCAAAAGACATTTCAGGTAAAATGTGATGCAAGCGGATTTGTGATAGGAGCGGCCTTGAGTCAAGATGACAGGCCAATTGCATATTTTAGCGAGAAGCTGAATGAAGCGAAAGTGAAGTACTCCACATATGACAAGGAATTTTATGCCATCATTCAGGCATTGAAAAAGTGGAGGCACTATTTGATTCCAAAGGAATTTGTTTTGTATAGTGATAATCATGCATTACAGTTTGTGACTCAACAGGAGAAGCTGAATCAGAGGCATGTTAAGTGGGTTGAATACATGCAGAATTTTACATTTGTGATTAAACATATTTCTGGTACTGCTAACAAAGTTGCTGATGCTTTCAGCATGAAGTGTTTGTTGTTGCAGGAATTCAAAGTCAAAACATTGGGTTTTGATGATCTCAGAGACATGTACGTAGATAATCCAAACTTCAAGGAAGCGTATGAAGCAACTGAGAATCCAGTTCTCAGAGATAGAAGCCAGTGAGCCGAATACATGATCCAGGAAGGATTGTTGTTTAAAGGCAATCAACTGTGTATTCCAAATTGTTCCATGAGGGAGAATCTGCTGAAGGAAAAACACAGTGGAGGATTGGCAGGACACTTTGGCCATGACAAGACGTTCGCAAAGCTGAGTGAGTCATACTTTTAGTCAGGGATGCGATCAGAGGTCAAGATATTTGAGGACAGATGCAGGATTTGCCAGCATTCGAAGGGGAGGAAGAAGAATGCGGGTTTTTATCAACCATTGCCCATACCTGAAAGGCCATGGGATGCGATTAGCATGGATTTTGTATTGGGGTTGCCAAGAACACAAAGAGGTTGTGATTCAATATTTGTGGTGGTGGATAGATTTTCCAAGATGGCACATTTTATCCCATGCCAGAAAACCAGTGACGTGACTCACATTGCGAACCTGTTTTTCAAAGAAGTCATTCGACTTCACGGCTTGCCAAGGAGTATAGTTTCGGATAGGGATACAAAGTTTGTGGGACATTTCTGGAGGACATTGTGGAAGAAGATGGGGGCTAAATTGACGTTTAGTTTAGCTTATCATCCTCGGACGGATGGACAAATGAAAGTGGTGAACAGAAGTTTGGGAGACTTGCTGAGAGGTCTGGTGGCAGAAAACCACAGCCAGTGGGACAACATATTACCACAGGCAGATTTTGCGTATAACGACTCAGTAAACAAGAGCACAGGTCAGAGTCCTTTTCAGATTATTTATGGCATGCAGCCGAGGGGAATTTCTGAATTGAGGGATTCAGAACAGACTGCGACTAGGAGCACTAGTGAAAAAGAATTCGCTAAGGCGATGAAAGAACTTCACAGCCAGGTGAAGGAGCGACTGCTGAAATCAAGCCAAGAACATAAACACAGAGCCGATCAGCATAGAAGACAACTTCAATTGGAGGTTGGTGACTTAATTCTAGAACATTTGAGAAAGGAAAGTTTCCTGAGGGGAATATACAATAAATTGAAAATGAAGAAAATCGGTCCATGTAAGGTCTTGAAAAAATTGGGGATGAATGCTTATGAGATTGAATTACCTGATGGGATCTGAACCTCTTTGATATTCAATGTCTCATATTTATACCCATATAAACCTAAGGATGCAGAAGCATAAAAGGAGAAGCCAGTGATCTAGTGGACAAAGCAAATGCCAGTTATAGAGAAGCCACATATGGAGTGCATACTGGACAAGAAAGTGAGCAAGAGGACCAGGTGGAAAGAATACTTTGAGTACCTATTCAAATGGAAGAACCATCCAATGGAAGATGCTAGCTGGGAGACTGAAGCGAAGATACAAAGGCATGGACAGACCATGCAGGAGCTCATGGACAGGAGCCCATGAAAGTTTTCAAGTGAGGGAGTATGATGCAGGAGCATCTCCCACATCAAGCGAGCCAGCGTGGAGACAATCGGACAGTTGGACAAGCGCCAGCACAAGTTTTGAAAACACCTTGAAGTTGTTGCGTGATCTTAAATGAGCCATTAAGATGAGGTGCACTTGTATATTGTAATGGACCTGGAGCGGATTTCTCTCGTCTTTAGTAGATAGACAACATTTAAAGTAGTTAATACAGGTAGATAGAAATTTAATTCTAGATTAGACTGTTCGAGAGCGCAAGAGGGAAACGAGATATAGACACCCTCATTGTGCGTTTGTGTTATTATTGAAGCAGGAAGAGCATAGAAGAGAAGCAGAGAGTTGTGGAAGAACACTCATGTACAGATCTTGAATTAATAGAAGAGGTTGATTCAAATCCATGGTTTTGTGTTTGTTCTTTGTGTATGTGTGTTGAATGCTATGCTCATGAGTATTTACTTCCTGTTATGCATTTTCTTTATATGCTATGTATGAATAATTTCTTGCGGAGTGTTTGAAATCTGAGAAAGGGAGTAGGAGAAATGAGTTTCAATTGTTTCTCTATCTGAGCAAGGATTCCTGCAAGGAGGGCAGTTGAAGTCGTTCGCAAAGAGTGTGTTGACAGAAGGCTCAGATAGTTTAACTCTTGTTCTTGTTCACCCAGAAGTGAAATTGGGTTATAGGAGCCATGAAAGGACTGCATAGGCTAAGGAAAGTCTCATTTGTGAATCTGAGTAGAGCATTGAAGGACTGCTGCTGCAGGTGTGCACAGGGTCGAAGGAATTCAAGCACTTGAAGTGTTTGAAAATCTGCCGCAAGGAGTGCGTTCAAGGACCCTCTTTGAGGCTCGAAGTTGTGAAAATCTTAGGAGGGATAAGACCTTCAAATCTATTGAAGGATCGCACAAGAAGTTAGTGTCGTGAAGTGTTTAAATAGGCGTTGCAAGTTTGCATGCAAAAGGACAAATTATTGAGGAGGAACACTTGGTCCTCCGTAGAAATCATCAAAGGGAAGAGATCGACAGTTAGGAATCACTGGGGAGGATTAGCGAAACCCCGCCAGCTGTCAGATCTGCCAGAGAAGCGAGGAGGATATGGTTACGTCTGGAGTTTAAGCTCAAGGGATTGTGGACTGTCGGATCTTCCCATAGTTACCCGTCAACCGTCCGATTTGATAGGAGTTGCATAGGGTTTAATCCTTCGTGAGCAGAGGGGAAAATCCAGGAAGGCATCGGGAATTCAGAGGTCAACAATTCGAGACCTTTTTCAGTCTCGCAATAGCGAAGGGATCATAGCCGTGGATCTCAGGTAAGACATGTGCTGGTTGACCGCTCGATCGAAGATTTGGTCATCGGGGTTCATAGGAGTGAGTGGTTTTGATTTTTCATTTGGCGAAGTCCGAGGTTCGATCTGAACCGCCCATCATTCGGGACGCGCGTCGAAAGATTTGAAGAAGTCAGTGTTCGGAAATTCGAGAGTCCTGGAGACAAGGGAAATGTTGCATCAGGAATCACGATATCGCGAAACACAATATCCCGACAGCTAAAGGAGCGTGGGGCCACAGGAGTCAGTGTGAGGACAGGTGGCATACTGTTTCAGAATTCGGGGAAAGGAAAGTCCCGAAACCATAGACATCAGGATTCGCGATATAGCGAAGTTTGAAATTCTGACGAGGTGACAGGGACGTGGATAGGTCAAACTCGCGAGCACATCGGAGGTTCGGTGTATCGGGGATCAGGGGTCGATAAAGCGAGTTGTTTTGGACATCGCAAGTGCCGAAATCCCGATAGGAGGAACCCTGATAGCAAAGTAAAAGGTCAGCATTGACTTACATCAGATTTCGGAGAATCGCGAAAAACAAACACGTGACCACAGGACTCGCGAAGTCGCAAAGTCCAATTTCCCGATAGAAGAAAGGGAGATCCCGTAAAAGAGTTGTTGTGGGTGAAAATTTCCCGATAGGGAAATAGAAGAGCCTTTCAGTTTTTCAGGTCGAAGAAGGAGGAAAGATCCAATGAGCAGACGTGCCTGCGTCACTAAGTATTTTTCCATGTTTTGAAGTAATAACCTTAACATTTTACAATATGAAGAAACAAAATTAGACCAACATCTAACCTTAACTTCATTTCCAATTAGTCCACAAATTCATTATATGAATCCCTTACCATCATACTCGTTATGTTCCATGAGTCACTTTAACTTATTTTTTGAATAACGATAAAGTAAACAATTATTAAAGTTTCATGTCATACTATTTCCTTGCATGACCCACGTTTCCTTAATATATCCCATGTCTTTTCTCAAACATTTAAATTATGATGATAATTATACCAAACTTTCCTTGGAGTTTGACTTTAACTCTCTTTCAAATTCCTTTCCCACATAATAAAGGAAAAAGGAATATCATTATGGTTCAATAAAAGAGTGAAAGGAAAGTTTTTATAAGACATCAAATCTCACACTACGTGGAGCATTTGTAGGAAAGGGTCCAAGTGGAGGGAGGTTATAAAGTCGTGATGTTAAAATCCACCTCCATACTTCAAATCGACCAAATGTATTTTATGAAGTTCGGTGCAATCTCTTGAATGACGACTGGAAATCGCATAAAGCTTAGGAAGTTGCTCGAGCTCCTTTAAAGAAATTACTTACGATGGGATTCATGATGTGGATTTACCTATTTGGTGAATAGCGTCTCATATCCACATGGCTTTAGTTTTAAGCGACCAGTTTGCTTGATATGCTACAAATTATGGGAAGAGAATACAAAATATGGAAGAAGTTATTATCTTCATATTGCAGCCATACGCCGACAAGGATAAAAAGGAATCTTGTTACTCTTTAAAGTTGAGTGTGATGGGAATGGACAATGAGTCGATTACAGGTTTCCGAATCCTTTAGCACTTACAGACAGCGCAGTCGTATTTTCTTATGTTAGATCTGCTGACATTACCTTTGATCAAGCGTTAATAGCAACGATCAGCTACTGCAGTAGGTGTGGCAATCAATATCAAGGCTTCAGTTATTATCGTATTCACAGTATCTGGGCGAACTGCTAGGTTAACAACATCCTACCTTGCCAATGTTTTCTGTTGTCTCCCCGCGATTGACAATTAATGAGTTGAGATGGAGCTTTACTGGTGAGATTTCAGCAAGACATAGTCTATTATTCAAAGAGCTGTCCCTGTGTTAGCAGATCCTCGACACTCGACTGAATTTATCAACACAACGAATGAGTCTGTGCATCGGATCATGGCAAAATAGCATGGTAAATTAAACCTCATGATTGAATTGTTATATGATGGAAATTTCATAGCACCCTTGCCACCGAACCTGCAGGACTTTTAATGATATCTCCTACTTGAACAAGCAGTTCCTCCTTGCCTATGGATTTGGAGGTATTCTTTTAATTTTATGGATCTAAAAGAGCTGAAAGTCGGGGCTATACTGTGCTGAGATTAGCCGCGTTGTTGCTAAAGTTGTTAGTGATTGGAAATCAATATCAGATTGATGGAGATGGAGTTCCCCGCATCAGGTACATTACAACACTTCGACGAGATAGTCTTCCTAACAAGAAGATCCCCGCATGAGTGTGCGCTTCCCATCCTTCAAGAAGGAGTGAAAGATCTACAGGAACTAGAAGATTCGATTGTGATGATTAAATTATTACTCTATATTTTTTTAAAACAGTGAGAAAAAATCATATAGATAAAAAGTGTAATTGTGGATACCTCAAACTAAGCCGTATACATGAAATTAATAACGAATTTTTTAGTTGAACGGTTCAAGACAGTTCACCTATTTAGTTGAACGGTTCAAGACAGTTCACCTAGTGTTGACGGGCGTAAGCATCAAACTGTCAACTGGGAGAATAGATCTAGACCAGGTTGTCTAATTAATTCAAGCTGTTTGGTGTAATTTATTCACGGGTTTAATGGTTACATTAGGTCCTAAAACAAAGAAAAGAAATAAACTACTCTAAAGCTAAAACTATAATACTATATACTTTAATCTAATTGTTTACAAGTGTTTTCAGAAATATAAACATGTGATTATAAACAAAGTATTTACAACTTGCAAGGTTTTGGGGAATGCCTTGTGAAATCAATGTTTGGTAATTGTTTTGGAATGTAGATAAATAAATAACATTTTTTTATATTTTCTGTTTTATAATCTAATCTAAGAAATTAAAAAGACACTAATAAAACATGATTTGAAAGGATAGATTAATGGTCACAACAAATTCAAAGTGTCTTGTTTCAATAATAAATAAACTAATAACAGAGAATAAAGCTAATCTAAGATTAGTTTCATACTGTGTCTATGTCTCTGTGTGATCCAAACATTCAACTATCTTATCTATGAGAGAAATCTGCGACAGGCTTGTACTAATGTCTCCTGAATAAACTCAAGGTGTTTATTGTTGGTTAGGATATAAGAATAGAGTAGAAGAAATGTAGATCCAGTGACCTTGTGTTTATGAATGATTACAATAAAATAAAATTCAATGTGAAACATTCGTTGGATACATCACCTAAACATCAAGAATAAATCATGATATTAAAGTTGAAATAACGATCACATATATAATATATGGAACAACAAGTTATAGACAAAATTTTGAAGCACAAAATAAGATGAAACATTGCATGCTAATGAGACTAAAGCTACATGACATATTGATATCTCATAATATGAAAAGAAAAACATAAATGGAACAATATCACATTGGTCTAAAGACAAAATGTGAACCACTTGTCCATATAGTTCTAAGAATTACATGTCCATAATCTATTCCAAGAAAATATGTCCTTCACTATCAAAGTGAACAGTAGTTAAAGTAACCTGAGATCACATACTCATATCTCACAGGATAGAGTTGGATTTCAAAAAATTAAGTAATAATACAAAAATAGTGGATTAGAAACCACTTATAACAGAGTTGGTTTATTTAAAAATAAATCAAAGTTTCTCTAAAACATGAAGAAAAAATAAACTACTAATCACTTGCATATAATTGAAAAACATTTCCTCCCAGTAATCAACAACATAATCTTCAATTTCATGAAAAAACAACATAATCTTCAATTTCATGAAAAAACAAAACAAATTTAATAAAATAGAAAAACAATTAATCATAACTAATTACTAATTTTTATTTAAAAGGAGACTTGGCTATAGAATCGAAGATTATGTAGCCAATTTTAATTTTAGTAAATAAAATCAAACTTCAAATCAACTTATTTTGAATTAAACAACAAAAATAGAATAAAATTGTTTTACCATTAGACGTTAACTAAAGAGAGGTCGTGTAGTTTAGAATTTATTATTGCCTTGACACTGATTGCATTCTTGATGACTATGTTTCTTGATCTCTTGATACGTTTAGCTTTCCTCTCTACGTGCGCCTTGAGATCAAGGTTTTCTTGCCTCAACAAATCATTCTGGGTAGTAAGAGTTTTAATTCAGGACTGTAGGAGAGGAATGTCAGTGTAATACTACTCGATCCAATGGAAACAGATATCACATTGTATAGGAGATATGGCAGGTCGATGAAGTGCATAGCCAAACAGGGATGTATCAGTCTTACATGTTGTTTTCTTCTGATCATGCATAATACCGGATAACCCTTCTTTACCTTTAAGGCATGGTAGCAAATTTGTTATGAAATCATAAGGTTCAGTAGGAACGATAACTTTCTTCCTAGAACCTTGAAATTTTGGATCTTCCAGAACTAGAAAATCTTCTCTCTCAGTATGTAAATGCTCATCAATTTCAATCGGACCGATCGAGCTCAAATGAGTATCATTTCGGTTCCTTAGTTTCCTTGAAATTAGGCGACCTACCTTCTTGTTCTTGAAGCGTAAGTCTGTGCATTGTTGTTTTGGTCCTTTGCAAGGTTTCTCGACACTCGAATTAATAATAACGTTCAGGCTAACATCAATCTCATGAACAAGAGAGTCAATTACTTTCAATTCAACAGTCTCTTTCTCAGGAAATCCTGCGGGTGAAGACTTACTCAGCGTCCCTTCATCTAGAGGGGTTTTGTTTGTAAACTCTGGTCCATTGATTGAAATATCGAACTAGTCTTCAATTAATGGCTTATCTAAGTTAGGGTTTGTTGTAGGATCAGTCTGGGAAAAATCATTCCTCATAAAAAAAAATTCCCAACAGTCACCTACGGCCGACAAGTGATACATCAACATCTTAACCAATTTGTGATGGAACAAGCTTGAATCGACACCATGTCATTTATATCATTTGGAAATCTTATAGAGACATCTCAACAAATAAAATGACATATCTAAATTGAAACCAATGAAAATCATGAGGAAACAGATATGTTAGAGGAATATCAGTCCGTATTGACCTTCGCATGTCACAAACTGCTTGAGAATTAACAACAAACTATGTCATCTAGGTTTTACCAGGGAGATAGGAATACCTTTTACACAACATATGATCTTTCAGGATGTCATAAACAAAATCTATGGGACTCCATCAATTCGAGTGTTTTTGAACCATTTTTCACCCTTTGATAGAAGCCCTATTTCTTTGCTCACAAACTCCTCGATCAATTCTAACTATGTGTCCCCAATTTTAGCTCTGCAACCATCGAAAGTTTGCTCGAAAGCTTTTTCCACCCGAATTTTATAACCCTCAAATTTCTTAAGGAAAACATCCCAGCCATGGCTTTTTAGGTCCTCAATCACATCGTCATGAGAAAGTAAACCCTGGCATACATTCAAATCCAAGTGAATGACAGGCGCTATGACAAATGTAACCAAAATGCAACAGGAATTACTCTGGATAGTTTTAGGTTCAAATCATGGGAGCAGCCGGAACAAGTCTGAATGGAGAATGGAGACAAAAAAATAACATAGCCTGTGTATTATCATAACTCAGATAGTGGGAGTGAGAACCAGGGGTTTGATTGTAATCATTACCATCCCTTGTGATGAGAGTCAAAACTACAGAGTACTAAAACCCTATGCATGCAATGAATGACTCATTAATGTGTTAAGCCAACAAGGTGAGGTGAGGACACGAGTACAACAAGGGTGTATTCATTTGTATGACTATTGGTATGACCATTGAATTCCCGAGAGGACAATAAACAAAACACATTTATATTGTAAATAATCATGTTTATAATTTTTTTATTAACTGATATACATAAATTTTGGTTTATTTTACTATTTTAATTTTATTACTTTATCATAATTTATAAATAAAAACAAAAAATGTTATATCATAAAAAAAAATTACTTTTATATATACTTCAAACTAATATATCTATGACAAACTTTTCTTAATCTGTTAATGTGCATAACTTTCTTTTGATTACTTCACAATTTTGATTTTATTTATTTATTGCATACTAACTCATAAACGAAAATATAAAATGTTATATCATAAATAAAAATGTTATTTCTATATTCTTTGATTATTATTAGTCCCTGCCGAGGGACTCTAGCTTTCTCTAACAGTCAACTATCATTGACCCTTTATTAATGGGTGCAATTTGTATATTAGTGTGTGCAATTTGTCTAGGTGCAATTTGTGATATTAGTTGGTGCTTTTTGGAGTTTATGAAAAACACATTTATTACCATTTTTAAAGTTGACATCAAATTATGTTTTATCTCTCTTTATTTTCAAAAACAAATTACCATTTTTAAAGTTGACATCAAATTATGTTTTATCTCTCTTTATTTTCAAAAACAAATTAATTTTGTTATTTAAAAGATTTCTTAATTCAAATTTTTTATTGGTTCAAAACTACATGATTTGACTTTATTTCCCTGGTGTATGGGTTTTCTTTTTCTCAATTGCGATAAATAAGAAATGATTTATTAAAAACAATTTTCCCGGTGGTTAATTTCTTCGTTCTGACACCGCGCTCTCTGACTATGGTTGCAGTTTGTCAGGATGGCACACTGCACATCAATGCACATCAATCCATAGTGCCACGTAGCCACCTCCTCACCTCACCTCGCGACCTCCTCACTGCCTTCCCATGGCTACCTCACCGCCTCCCCATGGCTATCACTGCACATTGCATATAATGAAATCATTAGAATACCATAAAATTCCAAGAGTGATATGTGGTTCAAGAACAAAAAGAAGCAGAATAATAGAAATCACCCGAGAATCCCATACAAGTTATTGAAACCCAAATGGAGATTTTCCAAGATTTGCAAATTGCATAGACCAAAATAGAGATGTTTTTTGAGATATTTGTAATGACCATACCTATAGAATTGTCGCAGGTGATTCCATCCCAATTGCAAGGTGCATTGGCAGAGCCTAACATCCAGTTTTCCAATGCATTGTAGGGATCATTCTTGAAGCTTTCCTTCATTTGCAAGAGGATTTGAGCTTCTTGAGGAAGAGTGTGGCACCATGGATTAATAATAAATGATGACAAGCTCCATGCACAAACCAGCCAGCTCAGCCGTGAAATCCAAACCATGATGCTCTTCGACTGCATCTTTTTCTCTCTTAAGTCGATAAAAAAAGTTCATTAAGCTCTGCCCAGTTTGCTAGCTGCTGCAGAGATATAGATAGCTTTATCCATGGCAATGGCGAATTTCCAAATGGTTTGAGTAAAGGTGACTGGAAGAGGTCATTTTATCTCTCAGCTATCACTGTGTTCAATGCCCTGGAAGTCTCTCAAACTCCAGGATTCTCATTTATAGCTCTTACTTTGTGCTTCGAACATCCATAGCATTTTCCTTCTTCCTTTTGAATCTATGTTACAGTATTCTCTTGGCTTGACATGTTTAAGTGCTTCCATGTAAACTTCATTCTTCAAACATTAGCTGACCAAGAAACCAATATTTTTAGGGTGTTAACTCTGCAAATTTTCATATTGAATGAACCTTTTTTCTAGCAAAGAAACTAAAAAGATGTGTTACCATTTTGCAGGTAGGGGCCTTAGTCGGTGGCGGCAAGATGCATTTTAGTGTCGTCCAATGTCTCGCACTAGGATAAATTGTTGTAATCGGCTGCAGTCAACAGAACTGATCGATACCCTCATGCAATTGCCTCTAGGTATCCTCCATGGATATTGAAAGTCAAGGACTCGAACCCGTACATGATTGCGATTTCGACTGAAAAAATGTCGATTCAAGAAACATGAATAGCAATAGATCTCTGGTTCGAATCTCGTGAACGTGTAACGATGAAAATGTGTAATGCAGTGCAGCCAAAACCTTTATCAGGAAACCAGGATTGTAAATATATGGGCTTTTTCCTTTGCATGTATGGGGACTTAAAGTGCTCTTTTCTTACTCCCATGCATCTTCATAAGATCGCTGCATTCAGAGTAGGAAATTTCTTCCTAATATCGAGTCATCTTCCTCGCAATTTACAGTCTATTGTGGGCTGAGGAGTTGAAGCTTCCAGGGGAATTCCTGTGTCTTGTCTCCAAGAGTTTTACAAGCCGCCCAAAAACCTTCATCAAGCAAAATCAAAGGAAAAGATTAAAGCTCTCTTTCGAGCTTTGGGGTTTAGTGGAAGGAATTGAACTTGGCTCTCTTCTAAGCTTCGGGATTTAGTGACAGTTCTTCCATGGTCCACACGCTATTCTGCCTCCACACGCTATCCATGCAGGAAAAAATATGACAAGTGGTGAGTTAAATCTAGAAATATCATCATTTAAAGTAAAACCACTGAAATTTAGGTCTCTTTGAAATGACTCAGTTTCTTGGAAAAAAAACCATTAAATCGATAAAATCGTCAGGAACAAGAGAACATTTTGAATGACCTCCAACTTTCAAGTGACGGTGAAAACATGTGTGTGCATGTATGCTTACGTCAGTATGAAAACACATGGCCAACACAAATGCAGATCAAACTTTAATTTACGAAGTGTGTAGGGAATAGGAATGTCATAACCCCAAGATCAGTGATCAATACTATAAGGAGTGCCTGGCATTAGCAAGACGAGACAAAGAATGTGTGAAGGTAGGGACTTGCTGCTCTGCAGCTGGTCTTGTTAGGGAATAAACTTTTCATGTAATTAAATTACTTTAAAATTAATATTGTTTATTAAATTGTTTTTTAGCTTTAGTTTATTTTGTTTTAGATATTTTTTTTGTTAAAATAAAAACATTGTTTTTTTATTTTTGTATTTTGTATTTTTTTCTATTAATTTAATTTTGTCATTACAAATATGTATAAACTTCACATAGAAGTTATTAAAATTGTAAATACCATACAAATTATAAAATCCTAAAAAAAAATAAAAATTTGTTAAAAAGTTAAATTATAATGTAAAGGAATTTGTGATTGGACTATAGGTTAGGGTAAAATTGGTCTAAGGTTGGTTCAATGTGCTTTCTTGTCCGGGGCATAAATCTTAGGGTAACAATCTTGTCTCTTCTCGATTAGCCCCGTGAGAGGTGAGAATGTTGATGTTGGAGATTCTGTAGTCCCTCGGCATCAACAACCCCCTAGTCGAAGCTGGGTGGCATGTCAAAAAATCAACCCCCCACTTGGTGAATGGGCCAACAGTGATGATGAGAAACAATGGATAAGGATGTGCACAAATTTTGTTAGCGAAAATTTGGCATGGATGCCTCTTCTTGACCGCTTCAACACAATCTTTAAAGATCGTAGGCCAAAAATATGTTGCACGCAATTTTTTTTGGGTTGTTTCCAACCTAGATAAGTGACCACCACATGATCCACTATGGAAGTCATTCAAAATAACCTTTGCTTCTTCGAGATTTAAGAAACGTTGAAGGATTGAATCCACCACTCACGAATACAAAGTGTTAGTGATAATGAGGTAGTTTGTTTCCATATGGAATATCCTTCGTCGCTCATCTCTCGAGCAGTTCAGAGGGAACTTCAGAGTTTGGAGATATATAAGGATATCGCCATACCACGAATTGGAAGACAAGATGAGGAAACTGTGCTCATCTATAAATGATTCTATCATTTCACCTTCCTTGTTTTCTACCGAAAACTCTAACATTAGCTCGATGAAGACTAAAGAATTCTTATACTTTGCAGACGCAAATTCCAATTCAAACTCTTTATGCACAACAATCCACTTGTTGTACTTCCTACCAATAATTATCCTAGTCAAAACATATTGAAATGGATTGATTGTGGCGTTGACGGTGATCTTTTGCTATATAATGTAATGTCAGAGCCATTAGATAGCATGAAAAGTTGTCAGTGGTAGTTTCTCTACATGCGAATATCTAAGCTCATGATCCATGAGAGTGAGGCTCAAATAATAGGTGAGATTCTCTTGGAGATCATAATCCTCCTGAACTAGAATCATGCCAATATAAGACTCAACTTCTGCCAAATACAACTATTAGTCTCGATTATAATTAGGGGGGCTCAATAAAGGATTAAAAAAAATCTCTTTCTTCAAAGCATCAAAAGAATGTTGTTCAACTTCATCCCAATATAATGGGAACCCTTTCTTCAAAAGGTGAATAAATCCCTTTGTTATGTTAGCATAGTCCGGAACAATATTTTTGAGGAAATTATCCTTTCCTTGTAGGCTCTAAAGTTTTTTGAATGTACGCTAGGGAGGGAACTGTTGATTAAGGTTGGTTGTCATTGATGTCAACCCTTGAAGAAAACCCCGTAGCAAAAAGGTTTGGGTAATGGACCCAATATTGTTTGATGTAAATATGACTCATTATTTTTTTGTCATGGTTGATAAGAAGTGAATATGGATGAACTCCAAAGTGGTCCCCTTATGGTGAAAGCCCTCAGGGGAAGATTCTTTGTGGAGTAAGAGAACCCATGCTTAATTGTGGAATAATGAGATGAAGGAAAGTGAATTTGTCAGGGAAAATATCCTAGATGGATAGTGCTTTTCATGTCATTTCCGGTGGTATGTGGAACGTCACATAATTTCTCATGGTTGGAGAGTTATGGCCATGAGAAGTTGGAGACCCCAGGTTTGGGTAATGGACCCAAGTTTGTTTGATGGGTAAAGGTATGAGTTATGATATATTTTCAGATTATACTATTCTATATGGATAGCACATGTCATGCCATTTCTGGTGGTATGTAGAACATCACATAACTCCTCACAGTTTGAGAGTTATGACCTTACGAAGTTGGAGGACCCTCATATGTCGTCTAGAAGCCCCAAAAGGTCAAAGTAGTCAAAGTGGTTTAAGAGATTTTTAAAGGTAAATAATAAAGTGAAGTGATGAGTGTATTATAATTCAAAGTGAATACAAAATAAATTATTTCAATAATAAATTTAATCGAGAAATTAAAAGTGGACCCAACCCTAAAGTAAGGAAAGTGGGACCAAGTGACCTAGAAGATATTTTTAAGGAAGTTACTTGGAGACTATAAATAAGAGGCAAGGCTCTCTCATTTGAATCACACTTGACAATATTGAATATATATAGGTGTCTGAGGTAAAAAAATGATATCTAAGCCAAAATTATGAGGAAAGTGAAGAAAAGAAGGTCAAAATGCAAGGAAGGATAAATTCTTTTGATGGTGCTTTCTAAGGTATGTTATTTACAGGTCATCTCACCATTTTTGCTATAACTTTTTTTCTATAATGATTCAGATCCTGAAATTGCTATGGAAGTGAGAAAACATATCCAAGTATCTGTGGTTAACAATTCATCTTGTGGGTCATTGTATTTTGGGAGTTACACTCCGTGGAAAATAGGGTTTGTGGCCAGTCCTGAAATTAGTCAAAATCAGGTGTTTCAGGTAACAACGTCATAACTTATTCATAAAAGATCAAAATTTAGTGAGACCAAATGTGTTCGTTAGGGTACAGTCTGTAGTATGTTTTTTAACAATTTCATATCATTTCATCAAATATTTTGTGCGGGATATGCTCTACAAGGTCTCTCTCTAGAATACGCCAGAATTCAACAAAGTATGTCATTTTTGATATAACTCATTTTCTAAGAGGTTCCAAGTAGTGTCACTTGGAGGAATTGAATAAAACATACTAAATAACATTGTGTATCAGTTTCATATCTTTATACATTACAGGTTCAAAGTTATGATTACTTCAATTTGGGGTTGTTGACTAATCTAAAACTAGGCATGTGAGACTAAAGAAAAGTTTGATGAAAATGATAGTCGCTTGTTGTTAAAGTTAAGGAAGGTTTGTAGAATGTTATCATATACATCAGGTCTATTACAGAGCTACAAATCATATTTGGATGATGAAATTGATGAGGACTTTTGGTTGAGGTACATGTTGATTACATGGTTGAGACAAGTAGTTGATGAGTTGGCACATACATGAGGTGTATAGTTGATGATGTTGGTACATATTGATGAGTCATAGTTGATGAGTAGTTGACACATTATTGGTACATACTTGGTACATGGTTGGATGCACTTATTTATGGTACAAGTTGATTATAGGTTGGTGTATGGTTGATGCACTTGTTTATGGTATAGGTTGATTACAGGTTGGTGCATGGTTGATGCACTTGTTTATGGTACAGGTTGGTTACAGGTCGGTGCATGGTTTATACACTTGTTTATATTACAGGTTGATTACAGGTTGATGCATGGTTGATGCACTTGTTTATGGTACATGTTGATTACAGGTTGAGGTACAGGTTGATGCATGGTTGATGCATGGTTCAGATTTATTGTTACAGGTTTACAGTGCTATATCTCACATTGATAGTGTGACCGTGGTTCCATCATTATACTTCTACTTCAGGGTGGCAAGATGGGGCAAGGACAGGTGGTTGTAGCCACCTTCTGATTGTATCCAGAAAACATTGGGGGTTATAGCCTCCTTCTGGTTGTAGCTAGAGATTTGGGGAGTTGGAACTTCCCTCATGTTGTAGCCTAAGAAGCTAGGGGTTTGGAGTCTCCTTCCAGTTGCAGCTGGAAAAAAAAGGAAGTTGGTGCTTCCAATGAATGTAATTCTTCAAGATATATAAGAAAGATCATTCTGTGGTTTTCTCTTGATTTGGGTTTCCACGTAAAACACTGGTGTACTGTGTATGTGTGTGATTGTTTATTTATTACTGCTCATTATTGGATAATAATTCTACATTGATATAACATTTGAAGAAAATGGATTATAATTACACTATTACTGATTCACCTCCCCTCTCAATAATCCAACAATTGGTATCAGAGCAGGTTCCTTCAGAAATCAGTTTAACCACTGAAAGGTAGATCATGAAGAGTACTAACTCGTATAAAAGTGGAATACCACAGTTTGATGGACATAAGTATGCTTTTTGGAGCATAAGGATGAAGGCATATATACAGGCACAGGGATTTCAAGTTTGGCAATCAATTGTAGATTGATACACAACACTAGCAGTTCCACCAACAAATGACAAAGCAGTGAAACTTGGTGAGAATAATTCCAAAGCCATAAATGAACTTTTGAATGGTCTCAGTGATACGGTATTCACCAAAGTTGCACATTGTAAATCTGCTAAAGAGATTTGGGACAAGTTTTGAAATATTTATGAAGGAGATTCAAAAGTCAAAGAAACAAAGCTTCAAACATACGGAGGTCAGTTCGAACAACTAAAAATGAAGGAAGATGAAGATATCCCAGCCTACTTCTTACGAGTTGATGAAACGGTGAATGCAATCATAGGATTGGGAGAAGAAATCAAAGAATCTGTAATTGTTCAAAAGGTACTAAGATCTCTTCCTATGAGATTCAACCCTAAGATATCAACACTAGAAGAAAGATCAGATCTAAACTCAATAAGCATGGACGAACTGCATGGAATCTTCACAACATATGAGATGAGCACTGAACAGGAAAATCCAGATGTAAAAGAAGCAATGATGATTTTAGGGGTAAATTTTTCTCATGGGATAATTTTCCATGGTTTTTCCAAAAATGAGATTCGCTATTTTAAAAATGATTCGCCCAAATTCTATAAGATAAAATTATTTTACCTTAAAAATTGCCAAAAATTTATAAAAACTATATAAAATAGTTAGAAACTTGAATATTTTTACAAAAATATCGACAAACATTTATAGTTGACATATGAAGGATTAGTAAAATTCACCAAGGTTTCTACATTTTAAAATAAATTTCCATCCTTAAAATCATCCCTGAAAAGAAGCAGCCTTCAAAGCATCCAAAAGATCAAAGCAAAAGAAAAAGGAACAAGAAGAATATAGCAGCAGCAAGGACGTCTCAGAAGATGATGAAGAAGTGGCCAACTTCGTCAAAAGACTGAACAAGGGAACCAATGGTAGGTACAGAGGTAAGCTTCATTTAATTTGTTTTAATTGTGATGGTATTATCCATTTTGCTAACAAATGTCCTCATAAGAAAAAGAGAAATGATGAAGTTTACTCAAAAGACATACAAACATATAAAGGTAAAAGAATAACAAAGAAAGTTTTAAAGAAAAACTTTTGCACCAAAGAAGACATCTCATCATCAGATGAAGATGAGGTCAGTGACAGTGAAATAGGGAGAGATCTATTCATGGCAGTAGAAGACTCTGATAAAGAAGACTCCAAAGAAGAATATGAAGAAGCATATGAAGAAGAAATTGAAGAGGCAGAAGTTGACTTCCGAGAACAATTAATGAGTGCCATAGAAGTTATCAAAAGAGAAAAGAAGAAAAACAAGAAACTACAAGCAAAACTAGATAACAAAAAAGACTCAATAACTAGAACAAATGACCATAAAATTGAAGGTTCAAATAGAAGAAGATAAAATAATTGAAGAAGCACTCATAGAATAGCTAGAAGGAAAGGATGGGATCATTGGAAACCTGGAAGCAAAGATTGTCACACTAAGAAAGGATATTCAAAAGAAAAATATGCAAAATAGCTCAAAAGTTCTGGATGACATTATCAGCAGTTAAAAATCTTATCTTGACAAGTCCAAACTTGGATACAATCAGACAGAAAAGGGATCAATATCCAAAACAACAGAGTAAGAAACAAATCCAAAAAGTTATGTAGAAACAATCAAAGGGGATAAAAAGATATACAAGGAAGATTACAGGGACAGTCCTCCACTGAGAAGATTCAGATTTCAGAATCAACAACAGATAGACATGCCTCAAGAAGAAGAAGGATTCATAAGAGCACTTCCTTTCATAAGATCTTCAACTACCAGGTATCAAACTATATTTTTTGGTTTATGCTATGCTTGTAATAATTTTGGACATAAAGTTGTAAATTGCAGAGCTAACAACAGGAACAATAACTACTTTGAGAGCCATACACAAAGGGGCTATTCAAGAAGACCTAGTGAAACACAAAGAAGAAGTTACAAAAGGTTTGAATCCTTGAGCACTGAAGTGGAATATTACAAATGTAACAATTTTAGACACATGGCCAAAAATTGTAGAATGACAGTCCCTCCTAATGAACCTCAACAGAGTCACAAACAAGAACCTCAGAAAATGACATTGATAAGAAAGCAAGATCAGTACAACAAAGAAGAATGCACATTCGCTCTACAAGATAAATAGAAGAAACGTGGTTGGCATGTTGACAGTGGATGTTCAAAACACATGACAAGTGATAGAGATAAGTTTCTTACTTTACGAGAGGAAAGAGATGGATCAATCTCCTTTGGAAATGATGATTCATCCAAAATCATTGGAAAAGGCATAGTCTGAATTGGGAATAAGAATGAAAAGGCAGAGAATGTTCTACTAGTAGAAGATATGAAACATAATCTTTTAAGTGTGATTCAAATGTGTGAACAAGGTCATAAAGTTACTTTCGATTCACAAATGTGCAAGATAAGAAAAGAAGGTTCAGGGAAATTGGTTGTTGCAGTTGCAAGAAATTCAAGCAACATATATGGGTTAAACAAAATTGGAAATGAAAAGTTTTGTCTAGGAAAGGAAGATGAAAGTTGGCTATGGCACAGAAGAATGGGTCACATGCATTTTGATAACCTTGTCAAAGTTAGCAAAAGAGAATCAGTCAGATAAATTCCCCAAATCACTAAACTAACCAACACTTTATGCAAGCATTGCCTACAAGGAAAGAAAACAAAGACTAGGTTCAAATCAAAGGAATATTCAACAACAAAACCACTAGAAATTGTGCATACTGATCTAGTTGGACCAACTACAACAAAAGGATTAAAAGGTGAGAGATACTTTATGTTATTTATTGATGATTATACAAGAATGACTGCAGTTTGCTTTCTCAAGAACAAATCATAAGCTTTTGAAAATTTCAAGATCTATAAGGAAATGGTTTAAAATGAGATGGATTCAAGAATCAAATGGTTAAGATCGGATAATGGAGGAGAATTCACCTCAAAAGAATTTATCGACTACTGTAGCAATCATGGAATAAAAAGACAATTCTCCGTCGCTAGGACACCTCAACAAAATGGAGTTGTTGAAAGAAAGAACAGGACAGTACAAGAAATGGCTCGAACAATGATAATGGATTCAACTTTGACAGATATACAGGTTGAGTATGATGATCCCATTCCAATATATTGTGATAATGCAAGTGCTACCAGTATCTCAAAAAACCCGGTGATGCACTCCAAGACTAAACACATTCCAATAAAGTATCACTTTCTACGGGATCATGTTGCAGAAAAGAACATCAGAGTTGAGTATGTGGGCACAAAAGAACAAGTGGCAGACATCTTTACAAAACCATTTCCATAGGAAGCCTTTGAATATCTTCGCCAAAGACTTGGTGTTATTTCTACTCCAAAAATGAATGCTCTTTGAATGATTTTTGAACGCTTATCTTATATGTCTTAGATGTACACGAGGAAGCACCATAAGAGGATAGTCTGTTAGGGGAAGCAACCCCGGATGGAAAGATACCTTTTCCATTGATGAGAAAGAGGGAGAGATTTATCAGATGCAGAGGACAGAGGCATGGTTCTAGGAGGAGCAGATTTATCAGATGCAGAGGATAGAGGCATGGTTCCAGGGGGAGCAGATTTATCAAATGCAGAGGATAGAGGCATGATGCCAGGGGGAGAAGATTTATCAGATACAAAGGACAAAGGCGAGGATCTAGGGGGATCATGAGTGATATGATTCCAGTATTGCATCAGAGTGTTTCCATCAATGCCAAAGGGGAAGATTGTTGATTAAGGTTGGTTGTCATTGATGTCAACCCTTGAAGAAAGCCTCGTAGCACAAAGGTTTAGGTAATGGACCCAATATTGTTTGATATAAATACGACTCATTATTTTTTTTTCATGGTTGATAAGAAGTAAATATGGATGAACTCCAAAGTGGTCCCCTTATGGTGAAAGCCCTCACGGGAAGACGCTTTGTGGAGTAAGAGAACCCATGCTTAATTGTGGAATAATGAGATGAAGGAAATTAAATTTGTCAGGGAACATATCCTAGATGGATATTTATTTTCATTTCATTTCCGGTGGTATGTGGAACGTCACATAATTCCTCACGGTTACAGAGTTATGGCCATGAGAAGTTGGAGACCACAGGTTTGGGTAATGGACCCAAGTTTGTTTGATGGGTAACGGTATGAGTTATGATATATTTTCAGATAATACTATTCTATATGGATAGTACATGTCATGCCTTTTTTTGCGGTATGTATAACATCACATAACTCCTCACGTTTTGAGAGTTATGGCCTTACGAAGTTGGAGGACCCTCATATGTCATCTAGAAGCCCCAAAAGGTCAAAGTAGTCAAAGTGGTTTAAG